>RHLO01000969.1:0-40701 GCA_003719415.1 Aspergillus olivimuriae
GTCGCCCTCATCCCTCCCCCCCGTCACTCCTCCCGTGTCGACTACGCTGCCAGGCGATTCCTTCCAGTTGCTCTCCGTCGCAGACAAGGCCGGCGCAGCGGAAGATGCCCTCTACGAGCAGCAGATCAAGGATGTAGAGGCATGGTGGAGCTCCCCGCGTTTTGAGGGCATCAAGCGGCCCTACTCCGCCGCCGATGTCGTCAGCAAGCGCGGCTCCCTGCAACAGTCCTATCCCAGCTCCCTGATGGCCCGCAAACTGTTCAACTTGCTCAATGAGAGAGCTGCGGAAGGAAAACCCGTCCACACCAGTACGTCATCGCCTTGTGCCTCTAGGGAGTAGACTTGAAACGCCAAGCTGACACTCATTCCCAGTGGGCGCCATCGATCCCGTGCAGATGACCCAGCAGGCTCCCCACCAGGAGGTTCTCTATATCTCCGGCTGGGCCTGCTCCTCGCTGCTCACCACAACCAACGAGGTCTCTCCGGATTTTGGCGATTATCCGTATAACACGGTCCCGAACCAGGTGCAGCGACTGTTCAAGGCGCAGCAGATGCACGATCGCAAGCAATGGGATACGCGACGAAAGATGACCCCCGACCAGCGCAAGTCGACGCCCTACGTGGACTATATGCGACCTATCGTTGCCGATGGTGATACCGGGTAAGTTCGGTGGCTTGCACTCCCCCCGGAATTCATTTCCTAATCGACACTCTACTAGACATGGTGGTCTGTCCGCTGTGCTCAAGTTGGCGAAGCTCTTTGCCGAGAACGGTGCCGCCGCGGTTCACTTCGAAGACCAACTACACGGCGGAAAGAAATGCGGTCATCTGGCGGGCAAGGTCCTGGTGCCTATGAGTGAGCACATCAACCGACTGGTTGCTGCTCGCTTCCAGTGGGATATGATGGGCGCGGAGAACCTGGTCATTGCGCGTACGGACTCCGAGAGTGGTAAGCTGATCAGCAGCGCGATCGATGTGCGCGACCACGAGTTCATCCTGGGTGTTGCGGAGGAGGTCGAGCCCCTCGCGGAGACCCTCCAAGCCATGGAGCGCGAGGGAGCTGCTCCCTCTGAGATTGACGCATTCGAGATGGATTGGGTGAAGAAGCATAAGCTTGTCACTTTCGACGAAGGTAACCATCTCCAAACAGATTCAATGCGCCTCATACCGTCAATCATACTAATACTCTCCAGCGGTCGATGCCCACCTTGAAGCCGAAGGCGCCCCTCAATCCGCTAGAGACGCATACAAGAAGCGCGTTCAGGAAAATCCCGATTTGTCAATCTCGCGCCGCAGAGTCCTCGCCAGCGACTTCTCCAAGACGCCCGTCGTCTGGTCCTGCGACACCCCTCGTACTCGCGAGGGCTTCTACCACTACCGTGCCGGTTTCCCTGCCGCCACCAAGCGCGCCCGCGAATTCGCGCCCTACGCTGACCTCCTCTGGGTCGAGACCGGTGATCCGGATGTCGCCAAGGCCGGCAAGCTTGCGGGTGAAGTCCGTAGCGCCTACCCGGGTAAGAAGCTGGTGTACAACCTGAGTCCGTCCTTCAACTGGATGGGCCAGGGCTTCACCGAAGAGACGCTCAAGTCGTTCGTTTGGGATCTTGCGCAGCACGGGTGAGTTTGCATCTGTCTAGACACTGAGTCCGTTCCAGTACTAACCGACATAGATTCATCCTGCAATTGATCTCTCTTGCTGGACTCCACAGCAATGCCACGATTACGACAGAGCTTTCGCGCGCGTTCAAGGACGAGGGTATGCTCGCGTATGTGCGTCTGATCCAGTCGCGGGAGAAGGAGCTTGGTGTCGATGTTCTCACGCACCAAAAGTGGAGTGGCGCGCCGTACATGGATGGCATCCTGGGGGCCATCCAGAGTGGTAGCAGTAGCAGCAAGAGTATGGGAGAGGGTAATACCGAGAAGGGTAAGTTTGGGTCTCCCAAGGTCCACTATTAGATACAGGGCGCTAACTTTTGGACAGGGTTCTAGGATGAGATCTGTGAGTGGGTAGCAGATGTGTAAATTCATTAGACAAATACTCGTGTTCAATGTATTAGAAAAGCGTATGAATGATAGCTTGAAATGATTTTGATTATACCATCCTTCAAACCTATATTCCTAGGGTAGGCTTCAAATATACCAAAGGTAGACTAGACTGCCGCACGGATATTACCACCCTATGTTCTCGAGTCGACAGACTGCTGCCACAATTGTCTCACATTGAGATGTAGTCGGATATAGTCAATTAGGTAGTCAAATCCACGTGATCGATACGATATTGTCCAGGTCTTACTCTGAGATTCTAAGCCCCTTAGGTTGTTCCCATCTTCTTCCCTAGGTATACCCAAGTTGGGTATACTCCTAGACAAGTCAAACTTGACTTTTTGTTTGATCCACTGCTGGATTGAAGGTTGTCCAGTATGAGACACCGATCCTGGAAAAAGTGGGCATTGGTCTAGTTCAAGGGGAAGGGTCATGTCTTCATGTTATCTTGATGGTGGAAAAGGGGATATCGTTGTTGCGTAGGAGGATCTTGTGCATCTTAACTGGATTGGAATGGTTTCTACATCCAAATTCAGCGATTGTATTTGGTAGTTTCCATCCGAGTCTAGTAGAGCTGGCCAAGGCAGCCTGTCAAAGTTTTCTATTGATGCGACTTGTGTCCCACGCGGGACGCTAGTGATAATCCTACGTTTACGCTTGCACATGGGAATTTCATGATAGGAATTTCATTGTAGTCCTCTGCGAAATCATTGGGATGAACAAATCCTGACCGAGATCCCAGGCTTTGATTGTGCACTCCGAGCTCACGAAGTAGTGACCTTGAAAATGGCAATATCATCATCAGCCACATAAAAGGTGATGTTGTCACCGGAACCTTCGGCTCCTGAATAGAGCTCCTTCCATCTGACGGGACCGCTGTCCACACCCGGAATATCGACAACATTCACTGAGAAGGTACCCCCGCCACTGGCAGCAGCAAATGCAAGGACGACGCCATCGCTGAGTGGTCCTGCCCAGTAAGGATAGATTTCGCCGGATACCGGTGCAGGGGAATTTGGAGGCTGGAAGATACCCGCGGCGATACCGAGTTTGTCTTGGTTGATGCTGATAATGTCCTAGGATAAAGGTCAGAATGTAGGTCCCTGAATGTGATGTCACGGATGTAATCTTCAACTCACCTTGTTAGTCAGGATATTCAAGGAGCTCTGAGGAATCGTAGTGAGATCAGCACCAATGACAAGTGGTGATTTAGCAATAGCCCATAGTCCAAAGTGCAGTCGCTCTTGGGGCTCGGTGAGGACCCCATTACCGACAAACTGAGCATGTTAGCATTCTCCCTCTCTTGATACAGCTATGAATGTTTGCGGGAGTACGGATAGCTTACCAACATATCAAGGTCATTGAAACCGCCTGGGCCAGAATACTGAGGAATCTCCGAAGCTTTCGCGCCGATTCTGATCACCGACGCCCAGTCTCCCCAGTTATCACCCTCGATACGCCACGATTGGCCATACTTGGCACCCCAAGTCCACACCTCATTCCGACCCCACTGGCAAATATTCAACAGGATTTGCTTTGTATCCGCTACGCTCTGGAGAGCGTTATGCATCGTCGCGTACCAGGGCTCAGTGTCGACCGACCACGCCCAGCATGTCTGCGGTGGTGGCTCATTAATGCAGGGTGTGAAACAGTTGTCGTGTTTCCAGAAGTCGACATCCCAGGACGCTAACAGCTGAGCATCCTGCACCTCGTGTCCTTCAGAACCGGGGTAGCTTGCGCAGGTCTTTGTACCTGCGCAGCCGTACAGGCCGAATTTGAGGCCTAGATTGTGGATTTGGTCGACCACGGCACGGATTCCATTGGGCCATTTGGTGGGATCAGGCACCAGGTTGCCGGATTGGTCTCTTTGTTTGGTGGACCAGCAGTCGTCGATGTTGATGTAGGCGTATCCGAGATCTTTTAGGCCCAGTTCGATGAATTTGTTGGCTGCTCCGAGGGCATATTCTTCGGATGCGGCGGCGCATTGTGCAACATTCTGGTGTAGGATGTTAGTTTGAAGGCATTTCTTCTATGTGTGTTTGTAGATTCATACCCAGCTACTCCAGCCCATGTGCGGAGTCAGGCCGATGGTGTCATCTAGTTGGCGTTCGGAGGGCATCGATCGAGCTAGGCTGGCTAGGTAGGCCAGGCTTATAGCCTGTGAGAGCTTTGACGTATGCATCTGGAGAGCCCGATATTCACGAAACAGGAAGAGCTTGGTTGATGATTTCGATGGTTATTGTTCCCTTGACACAGCCAGGCAGTGAGTAATGCTATTTATCTTCCGGGCGCTTGACATCGGATCAGGCTAATATGTTCTGGAATAGTATCTTTTCAGCAGTAGTAAAAATCACTCAAGCCCTTGTAATTCTGAGAGCGAGCGTGGCTGTGATTACCCATTGGGGTTTCCCTGCAGAGTCATGCTACTGCCTTGACGTTGTGAAGACCTGTTTTTGCCGAAAGTCTCAACTCCGCAGCCAATCTCATGGTGATGAAACCCTTCTCCATATTAGTGAAGGAACTGTGTTCTTGTTACGATTGGCAAACAAGCAACCCTGTCGATCACTCATGAGTCCACCAATCTATATCCTTGTGCGAATTGCGGGGTGGAATAGGACTATTCCACTTAGAGTCTTGATCATCAGAACCCCGATGCAACTGTCTTCAGACTGAAACTGAATCTTCCGAGGAAAATGCATAACTCCGGTGGGGTTCGTGGTTAATGTCCAAATCGGACCGACTTCGGCTAAATCAATATTCTGCAGTTGTAGGATCGGAGATGGGGTATACTATTTGTTTCTTCAGGCTCCAAAAGAGTTAAGTAGTCCGCAGGTGTCTACCTGATGGGCTTACTTTGCTACTTCTCATTCTTGTTTTTCAACTCCCCTTATACCGCAGAAAACTTCACCATTTTCCTTTATTATAGTCTCAACAGTTCGCCATGATGTGGCAATTCATACCTGGATTGCTGTTCCTCCCTTTATCTGGCTTTGTCATGGCCGACAATCCGATAGTGCAAGATATTTATACAGCAGATCCAGCACCTGTAGTGCACAACGATCGTCTGTATGTCTTCACCGGCCATGATGAGGACGGCGCCACCTACTTCGACATGCGCGACTGGCGTCTTTTTTCAACCACGGACATGGCGAACTGGCAACACCATGGTTCCCCCATGAGTCTTGCCACGTTCGACTGGGCCGACTCTCAAGCCTGGGCAGGACAGGTGATTGCCCGCAATAACCAATTCTACTATTACGTCCCCGTCCACAGCACCTCCGGCTCCATGGCAATTGGTGTCGGCGTCAGCAGCAACATCGACGGTCCATATACGGACGCCATTGGAGGTCCGCTGGTCCAGAACGGAGAGATCGATCCGACCGTTTTCATCGATGACGACGGCCAGGCTTACTTGTATTGGGGCAATCCGAACCTCTGGTACGTCAAGTTGAACGAGGACATGGTCTCCTACAGCGGGGACTTGGTCCAGGTCAGCCTGACCGTCGATGGCTTTGGCCCTCGGACTGGCGATTCTGACCGGCCCACTGCGTATGAGGAGGGTCCGTGGCTGTACAAACGGGACGGAGTGTATTATATGGTCTATGCTGCCAACTGCTGTTCGGAAGACATTCGGTATGCGACGAGCTCAAGCCCAACCGGGCCCTGGGAATACCGGGGTGTCATCATGCCCACTGAGGGAGGGAGCTTCACGAATCATCCTGGGGTCATTGATTACAAGAATCACTCGTATTTCTTCTATCACAATGGTGCTCTTCCTGGTGGAGGCGGGTATGCTCGATCTGTCGCGGTCGAGGGCTTCAGCTACGGCTCTGATGGCTCGATTCCGGAACTGCATATGACGACTGAAGGCGCGGAGCAGTTGGGCTCCCTGGATCCTTATGTACGACAAGAGGCTGAGACGATCGCCTGGTCCGAGGGAATCGAAACGGAGGTATGCAGTGAAGGTGGAATTGATGTCGGCTTTATCAATAGCGGGGACTATATCAAGGTTCAGGGTGTTGCGTTTGGTGCTGGTGCCTCGACCTTTATGGCTCGGGTTGCGTCTGCGACGAATGGGGGGACTATCGAGCTGCGCTTGGATGGTGAGACGGGGACGCTGATTGGGACATGCAATGTCCCTGGCACTGGGGGCTGGCAGACGTGGACTACGGTGACGTGTGGGATTAGTGGTGCCACTGGGACTCGCGATCTTTATTTCTCCTTTGTTGGGAATGGGTCTGGGTATTTGTTCAACTTCAACTGGTGGCAGTTTGGACAATGATCAATCAGGGGAAGAGTATTGCTCCTTTGCCGTTGGTTCTATTTTAACTTGATTTATCATGTCTTTCGACTCGTTGGCTTATGTTCGTCGAACACTGTGGGATATGGTCTCTTGACGATGCCACTCCGGGCTTAGAGTAAGAGTTCGGACGGTATGTTGGAATGTCAGACCAGATTACTTACTGTCCTTAAATTAGTCTGAATCACAAAAGTGAGTTATTGGATGTATCTCACGGTGTTCCGCATTCCCTTGTAGACATTGTTTCGTCTTGATCATCGATGGGTACTCATCTTTGACAGCGGCGGGAGGATTTTCTGGGTGGACTATTGGGCAGCAAATTAATAAACGGCGTGATGTTGTCTCTAGTGTTGGTCTATATAAACCGGTGTTCTCAAGGTAAGACGATTCAGCTTTTATTCAGGCGAGCTGTCTGGAAAGAGCCCTGCGACGGACCCTTCTTGGACCGACGATGATGGCATGCAATATTCTTGAGACCAAGACATCTGCAGAAGTCTATCATCCGTAGAGAAAGTAGGTCTTCTCGATGCTGTGATCAGAAAGACGATTCAGTGTAGGTTGTGAACATTAAAGACTAGACCAGTTTCGGGGAGTTGGAAACCCGGATCGCGACTGAGTCGCAAGCTTTGTAAGAAGTGTAAAAATATTAAGAGTCCCCGTCTCCAAGGATCCTCATTTGACAATTAGGTGAATAGTCAGCGGCTGAAAATAGAAAGTCTGAATGCTATCATATTACTTAGGTTATTTGTCCCATACTTGTACTTGTTGGGTATGTGCAATTAGTAAGTGGGTAGACACGCGCGACACCTTTGGACGCGCAGCGCGTATTTGATTCACCTTTCAACAACCACCATTTTCCTACATCACCGTGGCTAAAGGCCCCACCTCCAACAGAGGAATCTTCGAAAGATCAGCGCGTACCTGCCAATTGAATGAATCGAATATCGATGCCTTCAAACGGGCGTTTAATTATTCCGGAAGTCATCCTCCGACTTTAGCTCATAAAGCTACTTCCAAGAAGCTTGATGGTGGGCAGGAGAAGCTCCTGATCCAATGGATTCGACAATTAAAAGAGCTATCATCTTATATTACCGCGTCTCAAATCGCAGCCAGTGCGAATCAAATCCTCAATCGTGACGGACACGATACCGTCACTATCAGCAAGGCTTGGGTCGATGGCTTCATCAAACGTCTACCAGATGATCTGAAACCTTGCAAGGTGCCACTCAAGCGATCACATCTTGAGTCGCCAGATCAAGAGACCGTGCAGCGTTGGTTCGACCGGTTGGAGTCTCTCATTGCAGGCGTCTCTCCCGCCAATATCTATCATTTCGATGAAACGAATTTCCAAATCGGCATGGGGAAAAGAACAGGATTGACCATTACCCTGGTCCCCTGGCGGGACTTTATTCCGGCTAGACAATGGCTCGAATGGATCACCACGATCGAGTGCATTGCTGCGGATGGGTGGGCAGCCGATCCCCTGATCGTTTTCCAGGGCGAAGATCATCTCGACGAGTGGACTGAAGGGTGTCCCCAACGGACTACATTCGGTTTCACCCCCAAAGGCCGGATCACAGAGAAAGTTGCATTAGATTGGATCCAATCCTTCCATCAGCAGACCAAAGATCGGGTTTCCGACAAGCAACTGCGGCTCTTACTCTTCAGAGCCCAACCTCCTTTTCTGAGTTTCAACTTCCTCCGGTTTTGCGAGGACCATTTGATTATTCCCGTGTGCTTTCCACCGCAGATCGGGCATCTCATGCAGCCGTTTCATGAGAAGTCCTTTGAGGGTTACAAGCAGTATTGGAGGAAGCACTTGTACATGGAATCTGTACCTAAAAATATTCAAGAGGAGAAGACGGATTTTATGGAGAATTTCTTCTCCCGTCGGGAGGAAATACTGACTCCTCGGGCCATTATGGATGCATATGCTGATAAAGGGATATATCCATTTGATCCCTCTAAGATGGTGCCGAAAGGGGAAAGTTGAAAAGCAGCCTCTGCACTCAGGTAGGCGGCTAGACTTGATCAGTGCATTGATTGGGGTGGTGAAAGACCTAGTTAATATGTGTACCAAAAGCGATCCATTATCTAGCAATCAATTAGATTTCTTGCGCCTAATATACTACTTAATGGACATTCACGGCTGATTGGGATGCTCATTGGCGATTCAATAGGCGAGTTTAATATCAAAGCAATGTCTCATGAAAGGACGGTGAGAGATGATTGGCCCGTCGGGATTTCCTCGGTGTCTGGAGGAAGTCCAGGTCTCCAGGGGGGCATGCATGGACAGAGAAGAGATTCTGCTGGTGCATTCCCTTTCGTTAGACCGTTCATTATCTCGATGGAGATAAACCATCTACAAGATCTAGGTCCTCGTCAAGGACAGAAGTATGGAAAGGTGTAAAACGATCTGACGCTGGTCCGGCTAGGGCCATACCACGTATTCCCATACTGGTATCCATTTCATAATTCACCAGTCCGGTATTCCCGATCTCCGATCTTCGGTTCTCTTCCTTACCTGTGGACTTATTTTACCTCCTTCCCACGAACGGAACTAGAAGCTTGATGGAACGATCCCCTCCTACGACTGACATCAGAGCTTCTGGTTTGTCTTGCTGCTTCCCCGCGCATTTGTGTTGGACTGACGCGATGGGGTGGTGGCTGTGCTCACACACATCACATTGAGCCACACTGATCGGACACGCTAGAGGCACGACTCTTGCTTCTTTGAACTCTCTTTCTCCATCTGGGTCCCCTGGACGAGTGACTGAGCTTCTCGCCAGTGACAAAGAAGAGGCAGCTTCCCCCGCCATCAATGAGTTGGCTTGCTGGTTCGCTGCTGGGTGGTGCAGGCAAACGCGGCAGAAAAAGCACCGACCAAGAGAAAATCCCTGACGCGGTGGGAGAATGCAGATCCGTGTGTATTATTGGGGGAGAGGGAGGTACCCGGTTGGGCCGTACCCGTTCATAGGTATTCGTATGTACAAGGTACTCGGACCTAAGTACCGTACTTGGTACTCTGTACTGGAGGTCTGTCCTCTCGTCAGGTCGTGTGGAGGGAATATGCACCGGGGATCTGGGGAGGTTCGATGCGACATTCATCATGGCTGCTATTCTTATTCTTAGTATCGAAGGTGGCATGGAGGGTGATGATGCAGAACCAACCAGGGCGACGCGCGCTGGGCCCAACTGCTGGGCCGGTGATCCTGCCGCGCGATTCCAGCGGAGACCGTGCGAGAGACCTCGTATCCACGGGACAGGAGGATTGGCGAGTTCCATGGTGATCACTGGGGAATGAGGATCAAGGCGTTGTATCTCCTATATTTCTGTTCTGAAGGAGCATACGGAGTACAGAACAGTCCCTTGTGAGGTAGAGTACTCTCGAGTACATACCAAATGGAAGTAGTGGAGTGAGTACGGAAGAGACGGACGGAACGCCGGGACGGTACGGAACGGAACATCCTTACGGGACAGTCTTGTCTCGTCTCGTCTCGTTCGTCTCGTTCCCGTCTCGTTTTTTCCTTTCCCTCCCGCCCGTCCAGTTTCTTTCCCTTTTCCACTTTCTCTCTCCCTCCCCCCCGAGTCGTCCTCGTCTGCCTCCTTTCCCATCCCCTCGACTCGTCGGGCTCGTCGTGAGCCATCGTCTCGTCCATCCGCTGCGTGTCTCCTTGCCTCCCGTGACCCCCTCGACGCCCTCCACCATCGATTTATTCAGTCCCTTCGTCGTGAACATGGGTCGTACCGTCGACCAGGAAGTTCACGCGGCGTTCGTCGAGTTCCGCGCCAAGGAAGACGATAAGGTGCGTGACTGACCGTATTTCCCGTAATATTTCAGCGTTCTCCCCGCCAGCACCGTCCAGCGCTGACCGCGAACGCGTCTTGCGGCCGTCCAGTGTCTCTCCGTCCAGTGCATCTACTGCCAGCAGATCCGCGCAAAGAACACCTCGCGCCAGAAGCAGCATCTCCTCGAGTGCCCCGGTCTGCGCGGCCACACCAACCCCTCCGCGCCGGCCCAGTCCGCCCCCTCTGCTCCCAACGGCATCACCGCTCCGAATGGATACCCCCCGACCCCCAATGGCCCGACGGCCGCCGCACCAGGTCCAACTGGTCCTGGGGCGCTGCCCACGCCGAACGGGCCCATGATGCCGAATAACGTCAATCCCCATGCCACGCCCATGCAGACCCCCATGCAGAACATGCAAAGCCGCCCCTCTTTGCCGGCCGCCGCGCCCCCGGGAGCTCCCCCAGCGCCTCAACCCCAGCAGACACCGCGGCCCACTCCCAAGGCGAAACCGAAGAGCTCCACGTCGAACCTGCCTGCACCGCCCTTGGACGACGTGCATGCTGCGTTTGTCGAGTTCCGCGCCAAGGAAGAGGACAAGGTAAGGACGACTGGACCGGCAGCTTCCAATCACAGCATCGCACTAACCTGCGGCTCCAGTGTCTGTCCGTGCAATGCATCTACTGCCAGCAAGTCCGCGCAAAGAACACCAGCCGACAGCGTCAGCATCTATTGGAATGCCCCACCTACCTCAGCGTCATGAAGGACTCCATCCCCGCCAACAACCTCCTCCATACCTTCCCGGAGGGCGATGTTGCGCGTTCCCTGCAGATCCCCGCTCCTTCCCTGGAGCTGGATTTCCGCATGAGCATCAAGATGAACCCCAAGGTCTCTGTCGGACCGAGTATCTGGGGCCAGAGAGATTGGGTGACGTTTGTTGGCGGCCAGTGGGCCGGCCGGTGGGGCAAGGGCATTGTTTTGGTAAGTGCGATCCGACTGGATTTTCTGACAGTCGACTAACGACGCGTGATCCAACAGCCTGGGGGACAAGATTCGCAGATTGTAACCAAGGAGTCCAACACCAGCCTTCGCGCGAGCTACATGCTTCAGACCACCGATGACCCGCCCGCCTGGATCATCGTCAAGACGGATGGTTGGTTGACAGGTGCCAAGGACGTGTTGGACAAGGTCAACGATCCCGGCGTGGCCGATACGGTCAACCCGAACACCTACAAGTACCGGATCAACCTCCAGATGGAGACCGGAGACGAGCGTTATGCATTCCTGAACACGTTGATGTGGATCGGCAGCGGTTGCCGCAGGGGCCAAGAAGGTTTGTCGCCTGATTCCCTCGGACCGCCTTCTCAGCGCATTGCTAATAAGGCAGCAGTCATCTTCGATGCTTTCCGCGTCAACTAAGATGCCCACGATATTGCAGCTGTTTTGTTTCGTTTTTGAGCGAGTACTAACTGTTTGTTGGGGGAAAATTGCGAATTCCAATTTCTCTTGAGCTCTTTCCCGTTTCTTGTCTTTCTCCCATCTCATTCTTCATGCCCGGTGCCTGCACTCTATGAAGTTCTTGTCAGGCCCAAAATCCGCTTGATGCGTTTCTCCAAGCTCATATGCTGCTTCACATACGGCTCGGTATTTATCTTTGTGTCCTATAGGGTATCGTTCCATTGTGTGTTCTTCATTTCCTATGATGTCATCTTCTCGATTTCTGCTGGACCTTCCCGTCATTCAACTCACAATGCTTCACAATAATGGGACTGTGAGGACATCTGTATCTTTATTCAGAATGGATAGCGCACTATCGCAGTATGTCTCGTCTGGAGTGATCAGAATCATGTAGATGTCAGTTACCAATCCCGTGGAGTATAGAAAGTATACCTAGGTAAGCAGGTATTGCGGTACGTGTACCTAGGGCTGTATGTATTGCCTGAATGCTGTACCTGACTTGAATATTCTTGTAGTTTAGTAAGGGCAGAGTAACTTAGGTAAAGTTTTGGTAGGATGGTACTCCCTGGGTAGGTAATACCAATCGTTCATAATTAATACCTTAGTAATACCCCGATGGATGGATGAATACAGTGAGAATAAATTACTAGCAGAGATCGCCCTACCTAATTAACACTTGGAAACGCGTTGCATTTTGGAGAAACAAGGTATTTCTGTATTCCTTCCAGGATGATTCTTAGTTGACTGGCTACTTTATTGATTGGTTGCCTACTTCCGATCCGTCCATCTGGGTGCCTGACATGCGTATCATCCTGAACTTTTTTTTTTTTATCATCCAAGTGGGTGATTTCCACTGTGTATCTCGTATCTATTCTTATCTATCAATAATAATGGATCAGGGAACGGGTGGGTCAGCGCAGAGAATACTTGGTGAGTTCCAAGTTCCATGTACGGTGTCAAGCTCCTGCAAATGTCGATGTTGAATGATCTACTACTATTTTTGTTTTTGCATGAATTCTGACGGCATGTTTATAAAGCTTGAAGATGATATGCATGAGTGCATTTGCTGTGTAGGTTTGTAGATGTGGATACTGGGAATTATCGATAATCTTGATGATTGATCCTGTCGTGTTTTCTGCATGATTCAATAACAGCTGGTTATTCTGGACATTCAGGTGCAGTTTGGAGGTTTCTGAAGCGAGGAAGTATATAAACGAACAGTAATGGTTTAGAATATGATGATGATGTTTGAACATTTCAACACAAGACGAGCACCGACTGCTCTATCTGGAGAGTGTATCCCATACCTACCTTAGCTCCATTATTATACCTAACCTACGCAAACAAGATAACTAACTGTATATACCGAGTACAGCCACCAGTACGAAACCCTAAACAAGCTTGCTTCACATCCATACTTCCAAATTCCCGTTGGTAAACCTACCTTGATACTATATTTCCAGCTCGGTACTCCGTACCGCTTACCCGATGTACCAAACCATACCTAACTGATCAATTCTTGACCACGAATAGTTCCCCTCCCCCCACATCCCTCAAAAAGAGAGATTTAGTGTGTACTGCTGTATTTCTGTACCTTTGGTTTGCACTTTTATTTAAGTTTATTCTGTTAATGTTGCAGGGCCTCGTAGCGAGTCTTGTGTTTGCGGAGATGAGATGCATGGCTCCCCATGGGGACTGCGAGTAAGAGAGCAGGGGGTAGGTGATATAAAGGGCTGTGAGCAAGCATCGATGATCGACGGCAAGGTATGGGATACTCTGTATCTAGCCCACACTGACTCTCTCTACGGCTATCGTCGTTAGATCGAGGATTCAGTCTCCGTGTCTGAGTTCACGAGAGTCTCTACTCAAGATTGTCTTGAGGTAAGTCATTCCCTGAGCGCGTCGCAGAGTCATGTTCATAAGGGATTCAAGCATCAGACGGGAGAAGAATAGTGGACTCGCTACGATTTTCTGTCTTCGTGTGTAAGAATGATGTGCTGCTGTGGTTGATTTTGTATTGAGATGGAGGTAATGGAGGGAAGAAGAGGAATCGGATTGGTTTGTAGAGAATTAGGCTCTGTGAAAATGATGGAAGGATGGCGATGCGTGAGTGAATTATAGAGTATATAGTACGGACTGTGTCCAGCGAATGACCAGGATCCTACTGTCTGTGGCTGTGAGGGCTGTAAAATGGATTATGCATATAGATTCATGTATATGTGTGCTATCTGATGCTTGATATCCTTGTATGTATGCATGCATGTAGGTTCGTAAGTTGCGACAATATGAACGGAAAACATGGGAAACATTAGATGAAAGCCATTAATTAGGCAGGCCACAAACCAGCAATAAGAAAAATAAATGAAGAATGACTCTTACATACCGTGAGGCTGATCAAACCATGCCGGATGTCTTGGGAAGACGTTTACACCCCCGATAACCGCACAAAGATCTCCCCATATTCATACTTCGCCCCCAACTCATTACTTACGTCCCGATAAGCCTCCTGCCGCACTGCAAGGAAGCCCTTCGTAGCGAGAGTAAGAATATGCATCAGCCCATGCGTCGCCACAGCCCGGGACGTCTTCTGCACAGGAAGCAATTCCGAAAACGAAGTCTCGCCTGGACGAGCGGCACACTCAATCGCAGATGGAGCTGCATCAACGATGAAAGGATCGTCACCCCCATTGTCATCAACCCCATTCGCGTCCGTATTCGTATTGTCGATCAGGAATCGGAGGAAATTCTGGCTCTCCTGATCAAGTGTTGAACTTTCCACCTTCTCCGCGAGGTTCTCGAAGCTGTTACCTTGAGGTTGAGACTTGGCGTTGTCGTCTGCGTAGAGCTCTTCTTGGAGATACTGACTGAGATCAAAGTCACCCAGGACATCGATATCTTCGCCTCCAGTACCAGGAATCAGAAGTCCGTCGACGTCGTAGGGGAATCCGCGTCCGGCGAGGGGACTTGCGCTGGTGAGGCGGCTGCGCGTTCGGCCGAGGGTAGTGGATTCGAGCATGTCGCGCGCGGAGAAGTCGCTGACGCTGAGGCTACCCATGCCTATGCCTATGTTCATGCCGCGGAGAACGGTGCTGTTGGCGGTTGCAATGGCGGAAGATCCGTGACGGGAGCTCTGGATGGATGCGGTGATGTTCCAGGGCATTTGGGAGGTGTCGTCGCGGAGAGCGGAGGATGCGTGACGGGCGAGTTCGACATCCTATATCACATATCAGTTGTCAGAGTCGTTTCTCCATATCTCATGAACTGACTTGGGCAAAGGTAAAGAAAGGGGGAGGGGAAAACAAACCTCATCGTTACCCCGACCGATGTGCTCATCAACCTCTTCTCTGGCACGTACTCGTCTGCCCTCAGACTCACTGCCACTATCCTCCTTCTCGTTCTCATCACCCGCTTCCTTTTTACATGGGCGACCTCGCTTGCGTCCTCTGCTAGCCATACCATCCACATCAACAAGTTCAAGCAACCTCTCACCAGCGAACCCACCCAGCGGATGCGGATCATCCCCAAGTCTACCTTTGAGTTCAACTCCAACACCACCAATCCCGCTTTCAAACACCCAAAACGCAGCGTTCTTTTTCGCCTGCGCCAGGATCCTGCTACGCTCCAATTGTCTTGAGGCGGACGCCATGTTTTCCACGTAGTTGTTGTTTATCTGCGCGAGCTGTGAATTCCGCAGTTCAGTCTGTTCGTCAAAGCTGAGGTAGATAGGTTTGGCCTTTGCTCTTCTGCGGGTTTGAGGCACTGGGGCGGTTCGCTCTGTGGTGGGTGTGTTGTTTTGAGGAATTTCGAGGTCGTTGATTCGGGATGTAGTGTTGGGTCGGCGGGGGTGAGGGGTTTGTTCTCTTGGTCTGACTGGGATTACGGGGGTGCGCTGGATGAATTCATTGTCAGTAATTGGGATAGACTCAATTGGGGTGGAATTGAAGAAGTAGGTGACAAGACGAGATGCCAGGCGAGGCGAGTGGTAGAGTGATGAAAAAGACAAAGGATAACGTACCTGACTGTCAATCTCCATATCGAAATCATTCAGATTCACCTCATCTGGAATTCCCTGCATCGGATCATCGGGTGAATACCCATGATACTGATCATTTCGCTGATTCCCCCGGTCCAACTCGACGATATTCCCGTCCTCATCGAACTCAAAGTCTGGCTGTAGAAGGACTCCTTCTTCTCCATCCTCTAAAGCGGACGCTGCAATGCGACGGAGATTGAAGCTCTTCTGTGCTGATCCTGACATGTCGCCAGCCTCGAGATTTCCGTCATGCTGAATGACTACATCAGAAGACCCAAAACTAAGCTGGAGGCTAATAGAGGAGGCGGTGTTTTGGGAGAGCGCGGACTGGCTGAGGTCTGGAGTTCTAGGCCACATTGACTTGGGCTGAAGGTCAATATCAATGTCCATATTCGATGAAAGACTCAATTCAAGTTTTGAGAGGTCCAGGCCTAGGCCTGGAAGATCTTGCTCAGGGATGAAAGACGGATCATAAGGAAGGACAAGCTGATCTGGTCTGAGATCGGGATAGATTAGTATATGACACGCTGTACTGGGTAAGAGACAAAGCAAGAACCTGGCTTTTCCAGCTGTGGGATCAAGGCCCCCGCCGGGCGTGGATGGGACCATTGTCTTCATGCGGTCGTGCATGGACTGGGCGTCTGTGAGGGTGTATCCGCACTGCTGATTGTAGACTCTTGAAACGCCGTAACTAAGAAGCAATGGAATGTTTAGTAGAAATCCCAAAAGCGATGGGGTGAGGTCCACTGACAGGAGATTGCCCTGAAGTCTGAGAGCCATCGGGGCCTGGGGGTCACTGATCACATTGCATGCTTTGGGAACATCGACGTCGAGGATGGCTTTTCGATTAAGTCTTCTGGTGATGGATCTGGAGCCGAGGGTAGCGACGAGCCTTCCGACATGCATCGTCAGCCTTTCACCTTCAAGATTGTATACAAATTGACGAGTTCCTCCCCGAATTTTGGTCTTTCCTGATAAGATATCACAGGACAGCAGAATGCATACCAGATAGTCGCAACCCCATGCTCGGGGGACGTCAAAACTAAGGCGACAGTGGTTAGCTGAGTCTCTATCGTAGGTGTTTGTGTATGACTTACTCTCGTGGCTGTAAAACATGTTGAAATATCACTCACTGCAGGCGTAGCATGTCTAGTGATTTTCTCGCAAGACCTGAAGTAAAAAAACGGAAACGCGTTCGATAGATTTTCTAGTACTCAACACAAGATTTTATAATTGAACCCGACCTTTGGCCCCTCAGCACGTCTGAGAGGACGCGTGGAAGCGTGCTGAGACTTTGAGGAGCCTTCTAGGGTCGAGACTCGCTTGCAAAGGATCAAGATTGGAAGGAGAGTACGACTGGTAGCGAAGGGTACTGCTAGTATTAGACACCAGCTGTCCTATGTGATACGCATAGACTGATCCTTGTGGAACATATGGTTGAGGGGTAGCAAAGAAAGGGAGGAAGTTGGAGATGTGGAGGTGAAAGTGTAGACGGGTGTTGGTGGATGAGGAGACGAGACAGGCATCGATCGAGACGACACGCTGGACAAGCAGCAGCCATGACTAGGTATCACGGAGCAAATTCGAAAACACTCAAACCCATGTCTTGCACCCAAAAAGTCTTCTCCACGCTCACCAAGGGCATTATGGAAATTTTCTCTGCATCAAGAAGCTGGAATCAAGAAAACCAAATTTACCAATACATACGAGTCTAAATATTATACACCTCGACCACCCGCTCAAAATAACCCCATCCGCGAGAACACAAGCAGCGAGGAACTAAATCAAAACTTATTGGAACTTTTTGGGTCTCTGACCCCCGATACCCAGATTACCAGCAGCAACAATGCCTCACAGGGAAGCAATTTCACCCTTTGATTCACGCGGGACACCCAGAAAGAGGACGGAGCAAAGGAAGAAACGAAGATCAGACTCTATAAGGGAGAAAGCCACTAGAACAACAAAAGGAGATGATGCATAATTAAGTTGACTATGGAACACACGGGAGACAACAACTCCTCCACGCCATCTCCAATCCATAGCAACGCGGAGGCAGAGGTACGCGGGGTATGACTAGGAACGTTGACACCAAGTAGGGCTTCCTTGTTTCAAAAAAATAGCGCGAGTCCGGACGCGAAGGCCTGACTTCATATACCTACCCTTATTCCACTATATCAAAAGTTATATGCGATGACGTCATCGTCGTCAAATGTAGAATATCTATTCAAGAGGGATACCCTCGAATTCACCGTATCCGAGAGCAAGGTTCATGTTTTCTGCGTAGGTTAGAATGTTTCGTCCACGGTCAGGGTCACAAAGAAACGTACGGAGACACTGGGTGGCAGCACCCTTGAGCAGGTTGTCGATGGTGGCACAAACGACAACCCGCTTGCCGCCGGAGTGAACAGCAAAGCCGCCGACCTCGATGCCGTGGCGGCCGGCAATGGCCTTGACGGAAGGGGGCTCGCCCGTGATCTTAACGAGCTTCTCACCAGCATAACGATCCTGGTAGATGTTGCGGATGTCACGGGAAGTCAGCTCCTCCTTGAGGGGAATGCTGATGGATTGCTTTTGGAGAAGTTAGAAAGCGATACAATAACTAAAATGGACTGGCGAGGGACAGGCAGGACATACATGAATACCCTGGAACCAGACAGCAACGTGGGGGATGAAGGCAATGCTAGTTCCCAGCTGAGAGCTGATCTCCTTCTCGTGGATGTGATCAGTCAGACTGTAGGCGATGATGTTGTTGGTGAGGTTGTCCACGTCGTTCTTGGGGCTGGGCTTGGTGCCGGCGCCGGAGTATCCAGACACACCAAAAACGGTGGGCTGACCGCCTAGGTAAGGAACGAGAGGGGCAATTCCGATCTGGGCGGCGGTGGCATAGCAGCCAGGGTTGGCAATACGGGTGGCCTGGGCGATCTTGGAGCGGTTGACGAGCTCAGGAAGACCGTAGGTCCACTTAGGGTCGAAGCGATAGTCAGCGCTCAGGTCAACGATGACGTTGCCCTTGTCGGCACCCTGGTCGACGGCATCGACAAAAGGCTTGCAGACACCGTTCGGCAGGGCCATTACCCAGCAGTCCACATCACCATTCTCTGACATGCGCTTGACGTCCTCGGCACTGAGGTTCTCGTAGATGATCTCGCGCTTGTCGTAACCCTGCAGCTTCTTGCCAGCCAGCTCGCGAGAAGAGACATGGCGCAGGTCCATGTGGGGGTGGGCGTTGAGGAGGCTGATCAGGGCCTGACCGGTGTAACCACGGGCACCAATGAGTGCCACCTTAGATGGCCGAGCGTTGGAGTTGTTTTTCTCGCCGAGGGGCGGGTTCGGGTTGGTGGTGGCATAGGTGCGGACGGTGTTCACAGCAACGGAGGGGCGAACGCCTCGAGCGGCGCGGAGCGCGTTAGTGGTGGTGGAGAAAGTGCGCTTCTGTTCGATGGAAGCACCGCTGGCGCCGAATCCCTTGCCAATGTTGGCAGCGGCCTGGGCGGCGCGGTGCAGTCTCGACTCGAGGTTGATGTCACCAAACATCTGGCGGCCATGCTTGTTGAACTCCTGGACCAACTGCTTGACCTCATCACCGTTCTCGATACCGTACCAGAACAGAACCTCGCCGTCGCGGCTCAGGCTGCCATCGGCCTTGTCGAAGAACCAGGTCAGGTTCTCGTCGTCTTCCTTGACGGTCCAGACGAGCTTGGGGAAGTCCTTCTTGATCGAGGCGAAGACGTTGTCGGCCACATTCGTCAGCCATCCCGACTTGGTGATGGTAAAAGTGGCGAGGTGAGCCAACGGGGCGGCGGCATCCTTGCCGGGGGGGAGGACCACCGCCAAAGCCTCCATAGGTTCATCGTAGTAGACCTTGAAGTCACGCTCCTTGAGGCCCTCCACATAGCGGGTCACGGTGGCACGGGCATCCAGGCCCTCACGGTCGCGGACGAGAACGTCCTTCAGCTTCTCAAGGTCCTCGAAGTCCGAAAGGGAGCTCTTCACATGGATCTTGTTACCGCGGCGGATGAGGGTTCCGGCACCGGAGTCGGTGAACAGCTCCTTCTGCAGATCGGCAGGGTGGATGATGGCCACGCTGGAGGTACGAGGGAGATCATTGAGAAGCTCCTTCATTTCCTTGATCTTTAGACGGGTACCGTGACGCACCCACCACTGGGTCATCAGGTGGTCGTATTCCTCGTCCAGGTTAATGGCGGAGATCTTCTCGCCGGTATCTCCGTTGAACAGACCACCCTTCTCGGCGAGGTAGACGATCTTGAGGGGCTGGAGGGCGCGAGCGAGCTCACCGGCGGCGACGTCGGCGTTAACGTTGAGGACCTGACCATCGGGGGTCTCGGCCATGGAGGTCAGGATGGGGAGGCAGCCGGCCTCAATGGCGGACTCGATGGGCTTCTTGTTGACGCCGTTGATCTTACCGACCAGGTTGTACTTCTCCTTATCGAGGTAGTCGGCGGAGAAGACGCCCGCGGTAAGAGGACGGGCACGGATACCAATGCGCTCCAATTCCTCAATGAGCTTCAGGTTCTCCTCCAGGAACAGCTTTCGGGCCAGAGCCAGGGTCTTTCCGTCAGTCACACGGATTCCATCCTCAAACTGAGGCTCGACACCGGCAGCCTCGAGCATGCGGTTCAGCTGGGGACCGGCACCGTGGACGACGATAGGGTAGAGGCCGACATGGTTGAGGAAGGCGAGGGCGGAGGAAAGGGTCTGGAGGTGTTCGGTGATGATGGCGCCTCCGACCTTGATGACGGCGAATTGCTGCGAGGAGACAGAGGTGAAGTGGGAGAGGTACTGCTGGACCTCGCGCTTGGAGCCGATGTTGCTCAGGAGCTGGACGACGGTCGAGCGGGTGGAGGAGTAGTGAGCATCGGTGCCACGGGAGTAGTGCCGGCCTTGCAACAGGGGCACAGCGGAGGCCTTCACGGCGCGACGAGCGAGGGGAGAGGCCGCGGCCAGTCTGGCAGAGGCGACGTGGGGTGCGGAGAGGAGGGGCCTGCTGGTGGAAGCTCTCCGCACGGCGGTGCGAAGGGAGAACATCTTGTCAACCAGCATGCGGCAGCTTCACGGCCGAACTGGGAGACGGAGGGAGGGGAGAGCGGTCTAGGAGAGCCCACGAGGGGAGTGACGGTCAGAGAAAAGAATTGGAGATGGATAAGACGGTGGGAACAGGCCGCAGCACGGAGCGCGAGGGTTTAAATTGTCAATGGGGGAGGTCAATGGAGCAGGAAAAGGTTGGCCGGCGGATTGGTGAGGGAAAAAAGGCTGTGTGGAGAGGCAGTTCCGTCTTGCGGGTTCACACCAGGATTTGCCGCCCCTCCCAACGAGGATGGATCATCGCCGATTGATTGATTATCGGCACCGCTTCGGAAGCGACAAACAAGGCCACACCCTTGGGGGGGGAGGGTCACTCACTGGAAGCAGTAGCTAAGTCCGTGGGCTCCGCCGAGGTGCTCGGCTGGAAAAGTGGTTCGTTGGGGGGTTTTTCGTCTTCACACACGACCAAGTGGACCGCTGGGATCGCGCAGGAAGGGAGACACCGCCACGAGAAATGGGGGCTTGACGAGGGAAGGCGACCTGAGCGGGAGGCACACGAGGAGGGAGTGTGTCTGAGAGAGAGGGGAGAGGGGAGAGGAGGAGGCAGAGGAGAGAAGAGAGAAGAGGTGGTGAGTGGTTTCGGTGCCTGAGGAGTGCAGAAAAGGCTTGGCGCTGCGACTTTCGGAGAAGCGGCCGGTCGGTGACTCACGTAAGAAAATTCCAGCCAACCCAATTCCCGACGCAAACCAGCCCTTACATCCCAGCGACAGAGGGCACGACCAACACGCTCATTGGCGCCAGGTCCGCGGTTCGGGTCAGAATTATCAGATCTCGCTTCGGTGCTCGTGGTGCTGGTGGCCCCTGTGGCCAGCGAATGACCGTTCTCGCGATGGACCCTCGTTGCGATGCGTTGCTCTGGTCTCTCTCCGTAGCGCATTGGGTCTTCTGTTATCTGATCCTGGGCGCTGGGCTAATAGGGCGCATCCACATCGGCGTCTGATCCACTCGGTTCTCGTTAGGAAAACCTTTCGTACGCATCCCGTACCTTTCAGCCCATGGAGGATGCCACCGTGTTGCCAGCGTAGAGTTTGGACGAGTCGTGCAAGGCCGAAGTCGACTACCTACGAATATAGTCTCTACCCACTGCCCAACACTCACGATGAAGTGGTTGGGAGGCCTCTCATGGAGTACGCAGAAGCATTGGTACCTCTACGTGCATGCAATAATGTCCGACGTCCCGGGCTGGGTGGGGGAGGTGGTAGTCCCTGTAACCGCGGATCCTTTCTTCTTCCAAGATTCTTGTGTGTCGGGTATCATTCACAGGGTACTGCTGAGTTGGAGAAATCCATAGTGTGTGGGGAGATTTGACACTGATCATTTCGTAATATCTGCCCCTCCCAGACCTCTCTCATCTCCCGTGGTCATCCCAGATGAATAACGACTTCTGCGACTTCCCACCCTACTCTACAATTCTCTACGAACGATACAGGACCATAGGCCACGGAACCATGGCCTACAGCCGACGGCCACAGGACGCAAGCGACAGCAGGAAAGACAACAATCACATTCGTCAGATGAAAAAGACTGTGCCAACGGCAAAAAGACAAAGCAGGCAGGCAGACAAAAGCAATCAAGGGTCATAGCATACTCAAACACGAAGCACCGGGGAGTATCATTTACATCTTCGCCATCAATGGGATCATGCGACATGGTCTCGTCCGGAAAAATCAAGATCCGCTCGCAGCGTCCAGTCAAAAGAGCATATGGCATATAGAGACAAGGCTTTATTCATAAGAACCAAAGGAGGGGGAAGGTTGACGCCAGAGAACAAGAAACACAGGAAGGTATTAGTGGCTGAAAACATGAAGTCGGTCTCATCTCAACACAAGACGAGACCCAGCGGGGGAGAACGACATTCCATTCCCAGGAGAAACATGGCGGGACGACAGTCGCAGGCTCTTCATTGCTTAGCGCGTGGTGACAACTGCAGTCCTTCGATTAGTGTTTGTTGCGTCATACGATGATCCTCCACACCGCAAGGGAAAGACTCACCAGCAGGAACGATAATCACAACCAGCAGCAGAATAATGCACACAACCAGGCAAACGCGCATCTTCATGTCCTTCCACCACATCTGCTTGCGCACGCGGTTGGCACCGCGACGGAATCCCTGGGCCGACACGGCCAGGTTATCGGTCTTGTCTTGGAGCGAGTCTAGACGCTCACCACGCTCCGACACCTTGAAGATATTCGACCGCATCGTGTCGACGGTTTCCTGGATTTTCTACTCCCGCGAAAAAAAACCACATTAGCGAATATCCACCGGACTCTCATCGCGAGCAACACATGTGTAACCGGGAGCGACGTCAGGGGGGTGGTGATCCTCCTCGCACAGAAGAGACAGGCAAAGAGGGAGGGTTCCAGCCAGAACAGGTCGTAGACATGCTAATCTACTATCGCTCGGCGGAGTGAACGGCTTTCGGGATGGGTTTGAATCGTCTCTAATAGGAATCAGCGGCTTACCTTGTCGATTTCCCGCGTCCGAGGGTCGCCATTCTCCTGCTGCGCGGTGCTGGCACTGGCGCCGGCGCCGGCGCCAGCTCCGTTTGATCCCGATGGGATATAAGGGTCGTAAGGCTGCTCAGACATGTTGTATTATGCGACGAGGTCGAGAGTGCAATGGGTGAATCGTAGGACCTGGTGGGTCACCAGACGACCGAGCTGGGGAGACGCTGGCTCTGAGGCGGTGGCTGTCGGAAGGGGGGCTGGCGAGGAGGAAGGTTGAAGCGATCGAAACGTCGCGGAGGCGGATTGGCAAGGCGGTGGTGGGGAGGGGATGATCGGGGATGAAGTGGAGGAAGGTTGAGAAGCGTTGCAGGGAGTGAAAGCTGACAAGGTGTGATGAATGAATGGGCGTCTTCCCGCCTCTGGAATTACTGGCGTTTCGGTTCTGTCGGGGAAACCACACGTGACCGTGGCCACCCAGCAACAATCCGTGGGAGCGACTCGCCCAGGCAGCGACTTACGAGTGAGACCGATGGGGAATTTCTCGGCTTTAAATGGAGTGAAACAAAGAGAGTGGAAGCCACCAGAGAGCCGTTTTGGACCGGGACATTTATGACTATTTAATACCCTTTCAATTGTATGATTTGGGGAACTCTATTCAGCCCAGTCGGTGATGAGGGCGGTGGCCACAGAATACTACGGTGCTATTAATACTCCTGCACAACGCCCGCCCTGTGAGCTGCAGTACTAGTGGACTGGACGAGTGAAGAATATGGATGCCTACCGATCAACCATATTATTATCACCATCATAGGTACAAATCCGCAGCAACGATGTGCTCCGCCCAGATATTCTAGGAAGGGTAGTAGCAGTCAGAACAGAATTTCTCTTCAGGGTGTGTTATAATCACCATAACCAGATCGACTTTTCCACCGCCACCGCAGCACGTGGCGATGCCCGCTGGCGAGTCGGTCTGGAAGCGGGAAATGCCAGATCAACCGATGGGCCGTGGGTCCGCTGTACACTGCCCAGGTGTGCTGGATGCCGTCCCAGCAGCGTGATACTCTTTTGGGTCTAGCGTGCTCAGTGTCCCTCTTCCGTCTGAAGCGTGCTTTCTTGACTACTTTGATCATTAGCATCCTCGATCTGATGTCAGGGAACCTCAGCCTTGGGACGGAAACGCGCTTGAATTAGGCATACAGTTCATGCAGCATCGGCCATGCTGTCAGCAGTCTCATAGCCACTCACATTGCTCAATTCCCGACCCATCGGCGAAACAGGCCAAATTAGGTAAGCAACAGGACAAGGTCGCCTGCATACAAGCATGTTGTCTCCATTGTTGATAGAGCAAGGTTATTCGTGTGACCTGCATAATGGTTCATATGAGCCCTAGGGTATGGTAAAGTTGCTATCGGCATGTTTATTGAGCAATTTGGGCTTTCCACTTCCTGGAGCAGGCCATTGCTTGCATCCTGGATGTTTTCCACGTCAAGTGAGTAAGCGAGGGTTCCATACCCATGTCCAGTCGTAGCGCGACAAGATCTGGCACAGCATCATAGACTGCAAGGGACCGTTTGCCGCTCTTACTTGAAGAGCAAGACCTTGGACTACACCAAGTTGAGTCACAAGCTCTCCCACGAGATGCAGTTCAGGAAAATGCATCCCGTTGTTCACTTGAAATCAATCACAATAGGTTTGAAGATGCTAGATCATTTACAAAACCAGAAGCTCATGATATCACGAGCGCTCTTCTACCGACCATAAGAAACAACGCTGTCAAACCCATAACACCAGCGATGGTCGTAAATGGCCGATATTTAAAAAAGGTCTCTCAAAGAAAGAAACGATGGAGCCGTGCAGGGTTGATCAGGTGCAGCAGGAAGACGTAGATCGACAGAATCCAATGCTTGCAGGAGGCTGTGGGAGCTGCGGAATCCGCCATCCCAGCAGCCGTCAATTATCCAATTGAGCCCAAAGGCCCTGAGTGCTAGGCAGAGACTCCCTCTCCGGCCAATGCGCTCTGCCGTCGGTGGGGTGATTATTTTTGAAAAGGTCGATCTCACACTTCTGGCCTGTCATGACTTCGTATATGACTGTTCCAAGAAGTCCAACGTCGATTTGTGTGGTATATCCATTGTCATCAACGGTCTCCATGTCGGTTTCTAATGGAATAAGAGACGCCTCAGTAAAATCGCATAATTTGACAGACAGATCTATATTAACGAGGAAATTTCGAGTCGCAATGTCTGCCACAAGCACATGTTTGTCATGAATATAACAGAGTGTCCCTGCCATCTCCCGGAACCACATGAGTTGAAGCTCCTGAGACGGCCGGTGCTTTTCGATATAGGACCGAAGGTCGCCATTAGGCATATAAGCCAATTTGGTGGATTCAGTTGATAAGTCAATACAATCGACAATATCCTTAGAGCCTTCATAATTGGCGTTTTGCAAGCGGCGATAAATATTTTGCTCGCGTCTAACGCTATGAAGGTTCACTTCAACATCGGATTCTGAGCTCCAAAGATACCTTAACGGGATTTTGACGGCAACGCCTTTCTCAAGTAGTACGATTGCGGAACTTCCATATCCAAGAATTTGCTCTTGAAAGATCGGATTACCTCGAAGGTCAAGGAATGGGGTAGACATAGCGAGACGAAGGACAAAGCAGTTAAGTGGGTAGGTGTCGTACATCAGGGGGTTGAGAAGGCCATTAGCATTGACTTTGGAGGCAAAAAATAAGGATAAGAATAAAGAGAGGTCCAGGGATAAGGCTATCAAGGGGAACTATTTTAGTATTATCAAGGCAAAGCTGAAAATAGGGAATAAGGACTTATTAGGTAAGCACCAACTTTAACTATCATTAGATAACTATGTTTGTAACTGAGAGTCTTAGGGAAATACAAAGTAGAGAGGTACTAGAAAGGAGAGGTAGGTAAGAGGTGGCTCTTTCTCCAAAGTTACGAGTGGAAAGGGGGCTTTCTCTAGCCTTGAAAATGGTCATTTTCGGCGCCGATTCCACAGGTCCCCATATTCTAGATGTAAAGCGCGTGAGATTGTTTGTTCTGGAAGAAGATTACTTTGGCCATGGAGAACCCAGAAACGCAACCTTTGCCTTCAATCGATATTCTCGATTTGCAGTGGAATGTCACCCGTTTGATGGACCTTAGTGGCGCTGCGGAAGCCACCGATAGGGCACTCTACCCTAACTACGGCCCATCGACTGGAGAGCTGTGGCAGGCCACCTCCGACGAAGTCGAATAGATGGACGCGGACAATGATGTTCAATGGCTTTTCCGTTCTTGTTTCTTGGGGGGAGGTCTCGCAGATTCGACCAGTCTATATTGATGTCAGCTTCTTGCATTACCAAGTGAGGCCATCTGGGCTCGTTGGGTCGTAAATCAGAATAAGAGCATGACGGCGTCGGAGAGTCGTGGCATGGGAGGTTATTTAATGTATGCATTACTATGATGGTCCCTTTCCTACAGAATACATTTTAGTCTCTTATCATCTTGTAAAACGATACAGTAATTAGCCCAGACAGGGGAAATGCATGGCAATTGAGGACCAGTCCAGGCAGTGGGACCACAAACCCTAAAGCGGATGCCAGATTGGATCTGCCTGACGCTATTAATATGAACATGGCCCTTCTGGCCCATTGACTGGGACCTCCTTCGGCTTCCAAGATCTTCTCACTCATTGCCAAGCGGTCACTCCCTTCACTGCCTCTCTTGGGCTCCCCATCCGGCGCCTGACGGATGTTCGCTGGTCGCCCGCAAATATGGACCGTCAGAGACCCGGGAGATGAACAGGAGCAAGCAGTCAGCCGATCAAGCTCGATGCTGGACAGGGTTCCTACCCTGACCCTTCCTGCTACATGGACACAAAGGAATACAGGGAGTCATTCCTTCTCTGTCGAATGCCTAGGCCTTAAAGTTATCTCTTGTCGTCACTCTGCATGTCTGTCTTCCTCCGACGCTTCGGCTACCAGCGTGTTCCGGCCAAGACCATGAAGAGTCTTGGCACAAGTTGTTTTTCAGTGCTGTGAAGCCCAAAACCGCCGAGAAGAACGAGCACGATGGCCGAGATGAATGGAGCTGCTCCTTGGTCGCCAACTTGGCGGGGTTCCCAAGCGCCGACGCACTCTTGGGGGTCGCTTGCAGGCCCTGTACTGGAGAGAGGGGGGATCCCTTTTAAAAGCCGTTTGGCTCGTTCAGGAGCTGAGTCTGGGGGATTTTTGGCTGGGTGCTGGTTGAGAAGTCTCCGATTATGCATTTCTAGCTGAATATCTCCTCTTGTTGCAGGGTGCTTTTCCTGTTCTCTGGGCTTTGGGCCGTTCACATTCGCTTGTCCGTGGTTTCTACCGTCATTGCTGCATACCTGAAATTTGATGGTCATTTGCTATCGCCTTGTTTATTCTGTCCATTGCTTTGATTTGGGCTTGATACTTGCCATTATTCTCGAATTTGGCTTCCAATCATTCTCTACGTTCGTCTGGGACAGACAAGTCCTCCCGACGGACCATTTATATACCCAATATCGACACCAACATATCTGACCGACAAATCCGTTCAAAACCACTCCTTTCTCACACCATGAAGCTCACCTCGAGCAATGCCCTGGGCTCCTGGGGCTCTCTAGCATGTACGGTGATATTCGGAGCTCATATTGCCCAAGCCTCTATCGATCTAGATCTCGAAAGTCCAGGTAAGCAATATCAACACCGAACATAGAAAAGCATTAGTCCGTATCTGACCCAATAGACTCCATTAAAAGCGCCGCCCAGACCGCCGCCGCCGGCATGCTAGAATACTACACGGGCTACCGACCTGGCGACGTACCCGGCAACCTGCCTGATCCCTACTACTGGTGGGAAGCCGGAGCGATGTTCGGTGCCCTCGTCGAATACTGGTACTACACGGGGGACTCACAATGGAACAATATCACAACCCAGGCCCTGCTCCACCAGGTCGGCCCCGCCAACAACTACATGCCACCGAACCAGTCGACCACTCTGGGCAACGATGACCAAGCCTTCTGGGGCATGGCGGCCATGTCCGCCGCCGAAGTCAAGTTCCCGAACCCGCCGGAGGACCAGCCACAGTGGTTGGCGCTGGCGCAGGCCGTGTACAACACGCAGGTGCCGCGGTGGGATAATGCGACGTGTGGTGGGGGACTGCGATGGCAGGTGTTTTCGTTCAATGATGGGTACACGTATAAGAATACGGTGTCGAATGGCTGCTTCTTTAATCTGGCGTCGCGGCTGGCCGTGTACACGGGGAATGCGTCGTATGCGCATTGGGCGGAGACGACGTGGGATTGGACGGTGGGGATGGATTTGATTAATCGTCGGTATCATTTCTATGATGGGACGGATGTGCGCAATAATTGCACGTCGCTGAATCATATCCAGTGGACGTATAATGCGGGATTGTATCTGCTTGGGGCGGCGCATATGTATCACTTTGTGAGTACCTCATGTCTCCTGCTTGCTTATCATGGTGATGGCAGAGAAAGAGCATGACTGTATACACTGAAAGCAGATATATGACAGCAACTAACAGACCGAATGCTAGACGGACCACTCCGACCGCTGGCGCGAACGCCTCGAAGGCATCATCAAAGGCCTCGACCACTTCTTCCCCGACGACACCAACATCATGAGAGAAGTCGCCTGCGAGCCTCACGACACCTGCAACATCGACCAACGCTCCTTCAAAGCCTACCTCTCGCGCTGGATGTCGCACACGGTGCAAATCGCCCCCTTCACGAAAGACCTGCTCATGCCCAAGATCCGCGCGTCAGCCGAGGCCGCCGCACTCCAATGCAGCGGCACGAACAACGCGTGCGGGCTGCAGTGGACGCGCGGCGCCGTCTTCGACGGCAGCACGGGTGTCGGCGAGCAAATGTCGGCGCTGGAGATCTTCCAGGGGAATCTGGTCGAGTATGTGGAGAAGCGGGCGACGGCGTCAACGGGGGGGATTAGCGAGGGGGATCCGAATGCTGGGTCGGACGTGTCGGATGAGGATTCAGTGGGGATTCATCATTATGAGATTGGGACGGCGGACCGGGTGGGAGCAGGTCTTTTGACGGCGTTGGTGGCGATTCTTGCGTTTGGGGGGGTGTACTTTGTGGCGGTTTGAGGTGGTTGGTGTTGTGATATTGCGTTGTACATTGAAGGTTCGGTATCTTTGTCTATAGTTTGATGGTTACTTATACAGGTTTGGTTTTCTGAGAATCTGGTAGCTCAAGGGGCTTTGATGCTGCTGATACTATTTAGGTAGGATTGATATGCTTGGGGGTGGGGGGATTGTCATCAATGTTATGTTTGTTACAGACAGGCATCATTGTGCAGATGGAAGATGGCACGGCTGAACATTCAATGCTGTGATGTTAAAACATTCGCCTTTCTAGACTATCTATCTGTCCATGTCTCTCTCATTCAATGCTCCAATGTGACCGGGGAGTCATGTATGCGGGTTCTTGTTCCGGGATTCTAGGTGACAGACAGACTGTGGGTAAATATATATCACCACACCAGGCTTGTCCTAGTTTGCTGCCTAAGTTGTCAGTCAATGCATGATAGATGAATTGGTATGTACTTCTACACCGAGGTATAATCATGTACAAGCTGAGAAAAGATTATATTTCACTGTACAGTAGGTAAGATCATCGACTCATGCCGCAAGGCTCCGTGAACTCCATGCAATCCCCCGCCCTTACCCCATGCAAAGGCATCCTTTTCAATCAATCAATCACATCCCCGTCCCGTAGGCCAGGGTATAAATACAGTAACGTGCTGGGGATAAACCCCACCACCTGTCTGAAGACAAATAGAAGTCACCCGCAGAGGTGCCTCTACTGGCAAGCCTACTTCCCACCCAAGAGCTCCTTTCGCATCTCCTCCCGTTGTATACGGGCTTCCTCCTTGTCCTGCTTACGTTGTGCCTCGGCTTCCGTCCGCTTCTGATCCTGCTGTTCCTGAGCTGCGTACCAGACTGTTATTCGATGTGGTTAGTGCGGGTTTATCAGGTGAGATTTCTAGCCTGGAGATGAAGCGAGGTGGATAGATGGATGACCGGCGTGGCGAGATGGGACCTACTGGACTTATCCGACTTGGACCATTGCTTCAGACGGTTGACGTAGTCGTCGAACTCTTGCGCGCGACGATCACCTTCCTCCAGACTGCGACGCTGGAGTTCTGGGTTGTAACGTTTGAAGAGTTCCTCGTCGCTGGGGCGGATGTACTGCACGAACGCGGGGCCACCGATGGAGACGACGGCGCCACTGGTGAGAGAAGAACCGATGTTAGCGAATGCGGGGCTTGGTCGCATGTGAAATAGGGGAGGCCGTACGCTCCGAGCATTTTCAACCAGGTTCCTGAGCGAGACATGGCGGGATCGGTGTCTCCGTCTCTTCGGAGGTCAACTCAATCGGGCAGAGTGTTTGAGGACGGACGAATCGAAGCAGAGGATGCGCGTGCGGAATGATGTCAGCTGAATTAGGCGATGGGACCGCACGTTGCAATCGGTGGTGGTGACTGCTGGGTTGGCGATGCACCGGACATAACATCATTGCAGGTTTCCGATCGGCGGGCGAGGGTGTGGCTGAGCATTTGGGGCGGAGGCGGGCACTTCAGCCACTGCCACTAGTGGGTGAGTAAGGTAGCACCAGCCACCGAAAATCTAAGACAATACATCCACCATAACGTGAGGTACGGGTCTGTAAGGAACACTTTGACGGCTCCACTTTGTCATCCATTTTTAGACACTATTTAACAGTCGATGGTTATTAGCTCGACCTTAGCGCTGGAACTAGTCACGCCGTTGTCTTGAGCCATAACATCGATGATGCAATGGGGCAAACACTGGGCTTCGTTTTCCCAAGGCCAGCGCTGGGACGTCACTGGACACCCTCACCTGTCTAAGACAGGACGGTAAAGCCAAGTCCGAAAATCCAAGGCTGAGAATGCGTGGTGGGGGTTCGCGAGCTTTTCTGTTGCTTTTCCCTCTTGGGAACTCGTGCCCAAGTTTCTCTTGTATGGAAAGGCTCGCGTATCCGGTTACAGTAGGTGATGAACGGATGATCGTCATATGAGGCCAGTGAGGGTACCTCGCGGATCCTTGCCTGCCGCAAGGCTGGGGGATCATAGGCTTTGGTCGAACTCCTTTTAATTAGGGAACTGGTCGGATTTTCGTTTCCAAATGAAGAGGACAGAGCAGCCAATGACAGGAATGTGAGCGTCCTGTCAAATTCCTTTCACTGCATTGCTCGACCTGGCATGCTCTCAGTGCGCCTCGACCATTCCATGTGCACGATCTCGAGGAGGACATGTCGGGTAGCAAGGGGTAGGTCCACATGTTGCATGGTCGATACCTATGTGACACCGCTGCTGCGAGCCATGCCAGGGTAGGTACAAAGTAGGAAGGACAGCGCGAATGCTATGGGCGATAAGCTCTGGAGTCTTGTGCATGCAGGATCAGGGGGTCGTGGTTGGAGACAGCAAGACATCAACTTGTCTACTCCCCCCGTCTGAATTGAGTTCTCGTGGATTGATAGGCACTCAGGCATGGCGCTCAAACAGACTCGGCTCACAATCTTCGCGTCTCTCAAAGCCCATGTGTACAGCGCTGAGGTTCAGACTCAGAGCACCGGAGGAGTTAATGCAGCGGTCCACCCCCTGCGTTTCACAGCGGAGATTGCGTTGCATGGGATGCGCAGGTGGACCTTGCGCTGCAGGTTGCTTTCTTGTGGGTTGGGCGTCCAGCAGCACAGTAGCAGTAGCACGGAGTACCGGCACATACTCTGTATGGGAGGATTGGTTTTCTCGATGATCTATCAAATCGGAGATGTGGTGTGAAGGATGCGGTGGATCTGGTAAGGTAATAGGAAGTAAAATGCGACGTCATATTTCGACTCTACCGACCCTTTGGTCCAGCGAGACCCGAGACCTCTATTCTTGACGATGGAGAGGGTGCATATCGCATATTCAATTCCTCAATGGGGGGCGTCCCGGGGGTGTGACACAAACATGCATACTTACTCCGTACTTGGGACGAAGAACCAGAAGTACCTACAGATGCGCTCTCTTGCGGTTCGCGGGTGATCGCACACTGGACTCGTCAGAGACGGGCCATCCACCCCCCAGTTTATTAATTAAATTAACTAAGTAAGGTGTAACAAGGCAAAATAATGGCGTGGGTCAAGCGTAGGGTACAAGTTGTCAGATGCGGACCAGTGTTGGTGCAGATTATTTTGTCCCGCTGCTCGGCACACTCCTGCGGTGGGGACGATAGACGGGGAGTACTAATTTAGAGACGCTGGTGGGAGGATTCCATCAGGCAGACTGCATTGATGGATGGGTTCACTCACGAGTAATCCGTAATTCTACTACATTCGACGACCCAGATTCCCCAAATGATCCATGTATGTCGGTATGTACCTCGTAGATTGCCAGGAGTCCTCAACACCTTACAGTTCCCAAAATGTTCCCCGGTGGTGGATTATCTAAGCCAGATTCCCCCTCTTTGTTTGGCGGCGTGCAGCCCCCTGATTGGCGCCAGCTGTCAGGTACCGGCGGTTGATGGGACCGAGTGAAATCCACCCAACCAAACATAGCGAGTACATCCCCATTCTCTGATGAGGATTAATACCACACCTTATCCTCGCTACTGAGGCCCTCCCTTCAACACCTCCCACCACACTCTCCCTCCTCACCCCGCCTCTGACCGGGTCACACGCTCCTTCCACCGCTCTGGGAGTCCCATCCCGTTCTGTCATTATTCCGTCGGCTCTCCTTCATTCCTTCGGAGACCTGTTCCGGCCTCGTGCGCGCTCTCTTCGCGGTAAGTTGTGTGCCTGGTGGCCTGGCGCATTGGCCGTCCCCTCGTTCCTCGGCCGTGGGCGCCGAAGAGCCTGTCCGCTGACGAGTTCCCCGTTGCTGCGCTAGGGTTGACGAGCGGTTTGTGGGTGGTTTGTCGAAAGGGTCGCATATTTCGCATGCCATCTCCCTGAATTTGGCGTTGCTGACATTCTTGCGCGGGCCCAGCTCCCAGTATGCCCTGGTCACCTCAGTCCCGTGCAGGGACTATCTCCAGCCTCGTGAATTTGAGCTAACTGTGTGGAATGTCTTTTTAGACTGATTAGGCGACCGAACGAGATCCTTCGTGAACTTAGTCGTGATCGCGTCGCAACTGAACCTACCCTTGACGCGCACCGCACCCCCTGATTAATTTATTATTATTGACAACACCACGGTCACTTCAACTACTCCGATTCGCTCTAAATCACCCTCAGATCATGGCCTACCCACAGCGTCCAGCGCAGCGACCGCCTCCAGTGAGGAACTACGGGCCTCGTGCGCCTCCCAGCCGTGGTGGCCCGCCCCCGGCGGATCCATACTATGACCAGGGATATTATGACCAAGGCTATGATTATCAATATGACGGGGAGGCGGGCTATGATGCCCAAGGATATGGCTATCCGGGTGACCCGGCAGTTCCCCGGTCGTATGGTCCTCCACGAGGAGCCCCTCGCCCCCCGCGTGGCGCCTATTCTCCGAATGAGCAAAATCCCGACCGCAGCTACGCATATGGTGGACGACTGCCTCCACAAGGTGGCTCCGATGGCCGCCGTGGTCCCAGCGACCGCCGGGCACCGCCTCGACCCCGACCAGGTGAGACAGTGTGTACCCTTTCTGTGAATAGCAAAGTTGATCCCTTGTTTAGGTCCCCGCGGCCCCCCGCCGGACGAAAAAATGGCCTGGGATAATCCGTTCCCTATGTTTCCCCCGAAGGAAAGCCGCAACCGCTCGGGCTCGAAAGGTATCGAAGGGGGCATGGCCAGGATGGATCTAAATGGCCCTGCAGCGAATTACCCGGATCGCCCGCACACATCGAATGGAAGAAAGCCCGGACCTCCCCGATCTGGATACCCTCCTGGGCCTATGCGATCCACGAGTTCAGGACGACCGCCGGTAGCCCCTGCTGGGTATGATCGGTCCTACACCGAGCCTCATGCAGCACCACCGCCCGTGCCCCACATCAACCGGAGTGCCACGATGCCTGCGAGTTCCGCTGCGGCTATGGAGGCGTCCATGGGCAAGTCGATGTATCCCGGACAAGCCACCTATCAGGACCCAGAATACCCCTCCCATCCGGCCGAGGAGCATAACGCTACCGAGGAACTGCTTGACAGCTATTATAATAATGCTCCGACAGACGAGGCTGATATGCCCAACTTTGATGCCATGCCTGATTCGAAGGGCACACCGATCGACGAAAGCTTGCCTGGACTGGAACCGCCTAAGGCAAAACCTGTCGCTGATGTCTCTCGCGGCCAATACGCGGCTTTCTCACCCCAGTCTACCGACCTAGCGCATTCCAAGTCCCAGCCCAATATGAGATCAGGCAACACGGCGAGCCAATTTGAGACCGCCGGATTCCAATTCGACCTTCCTCCTGCCGCAGCTGGTAATCATGCAGATACCATGTACTACGGCAATGGTTACGATGATCAGATGCAGGCCCAGTATCCCCAGCGACAGGGCAGTCGAGGAGGTGCCATGGGTGGGTACGGAGGCCCTCGTCCTTACCGGGCCAATCAGCCTGGCTATAACGAACCGCCTCCCGTGGTGAACGAGATAGAGCAGATGAATGCGCAACAGAACCCAGACGCTCTGCCGCACCATCCTGTACCCTTCCGTCCCGGCCACGATCAGGCCAGTAAGCCGGCCCCGGTGCGTCAGTATAATAATACCCCGGCACCTCAGCAAGCCCCTCCCCAGGCCGTTCCTCAAGTTGACAATACTCCGACTCCCGTGACCTTCGACGAGCTCCAACGGTTGCAACAACAGGCCAAGGGTCGACCATCTGACCAGAACCTTCAACTCACGCTTGCGAAGAAGTTGGTTGAAGCATCCGTGGTCTTGGTGGAAAACGCTCACATGGACTCGAAAACAAAGACGAAGGCTCGTGAGAAGTATGTGTTGGATGCTCACAAAATTCTGAAGAAGTTGGTCTCTGCCGGAAATGCCGATGCACAGTTCTATCTCGCCGACTGTTATGGCCAGGGACAACTTGGATTACAAATCGACAATAAAGAGGCGTTCAACTTATACCACTCCGCTGCGAAGCAGGGACATGCGCAGTCTGCATACCGTGTCGCTGTCTGTTGCGAAATTGGTGCAGAAGAAGGTGGCGGCACCAAGCGTGACCCCTTCAAGGCTGTTCACTGGTACAAGCGTGCTGCATCTCTGGGCGATCCACCGGCCATGTACAAGATGGGTATGATCTTGTTGAAGGGACTTCTGGGCCAGGATAAGAATCCCCGCGAGGGTGTCTCCTGGCTGAAGCGGGCGGCGGAACGGGCAGATGCCGAGAACCCACATGCACTCCATGAGCTCGCGCTCATGTACGCTAATGCCGGCTCAAACGATGTGATCATTCGTGATGAAAACTACGCCTGTCAGCTGTTCCACCAAGCTGCAGAACTCGGATACAAGTTCTCCCAGTTCAACCTTGGTGCAGCCTACGAGTATGGGCTAATGGGGTGCCCTGTTGACCCTCGCCAAAGTATCATATGGTATACCCAAGCCGCCGCGCAGGGCGAGCATCAGAGCGAGCTCGCTTTGAGTGGATGGTACCTGACTGGCTCGGAGGGTATTCTTCAACAAAATGACACGGAAGCCTATCTGTGGGCCCGCAAAGCAGCCACCTCTGGCCTTGCGAAGGCCGAGTATGCGATGGGCTATTTCACTGAAGTGGGCATTGGTATCACTGCCAACCTGGATGACGCGAAACGTTGGTACTGGCGGGCAGCGGGTGAGTATCACTTTTTTCCTCTATTGGTTTCATGCATTGGCTAATCAGGTATCTCCCAACAGCACAAGGATTCCCCAAGGCTCGCGAGCGTCTTGAAGAACTCAAGCAAGGTGGTGCGCGGATGCAGAAGACTCGTCTCTCTCGCTCGGCCGTCAACCAGCAGAAGCAATCCGACGGCGACTGTCTTGTTATGTGATGTCACCTTATGTCTGTGTTCTATGATTCACACCTACGCTATGATTTCGGCCTTTGGGAGAAGACGATTCACTACTCCTGCTGCATATACCCACACCTGACGAGGATAGCATGTGTATATTTCTTGTTTCTTTCTTACTTCTTTTGTCGCCTGCCACTAATGAAGTGATGGATCGACCGTGGTGTGACGGACTTTTGGGATTTGTTGGTTGGGATAGAGCCGCACGGGCGAGGGCTTTCCGGTCTGATTTCATCTTGCAAATACTGTCTACTTTTATATCAGTTTATACTTATTTAATTAATGCATGGATGATCAATCATGGATAGAAGCTACGTCACTCTCCTTCGGTTGTAGGTGCCTGTGGCCAGTGAAGAAAAAGTGCGGACGGTTTCCGCACTTCCGCTGACCAATGACTCTCGGATCTGCTGGCTGATGACAAAAACAGCCAACAATGCACGCCGGCGTCCATACTATGAACCCTTCCTGACCTTACTTCTAGAACCTGTATATAATCCGTATCGCCCCCTACAGATTCCGTCCCTTGTTCTTTCCCCGAGTCCATGCGACTACGACACCTATCACCCCAACACATACCGCACATCAGATCAACACCCGCGGCCTCACCCGCCGGCCCACGTCTTTTCCGCCAGGACCAGACCTGACTTGCTCACGAGCTAGCCTGTCCAAGCTACATGTCTACCCCCGACATCTCTGTCACAGATCACACCCCGCAGAACAACCCCAGGAGACCGTCGTCGACTGCACTTCTGACCGCGTTGGTCGCTATCGCCCTCGCTTTGCTTTGGGGGTATTATTCTGCCGAGGGTAGTACCGATTCTGGGACGACCGCCACTGTGTTCGGATTTAGACAGCTTTTTGGATCGTCCGCGACTGTGACTGCGTCTGTGGCGAGGTCGAGGGCGACGGCTGTTGCGGGACAGACTCCCGGAAGTGCTATTTCTGGTGCTGCTGGCGCGGATACGGCGAAGCAGGCAGGAAGAGAAAAGAGGAAAGCAGTGGGAATTGCTGAGGAGATGGCGAGTCGGATGCCGGTTTACTTCTTGAGCCATGGTGGGGTATGTCTGTCCCCTTTCTTACTCTCCGTTTCTTTTGTTGGTCTTTGTCGATGTGTTGGGATGTTGTTTCTTGTTTGTTGGGGATGAATGGGGGTTTATGGTGGGTTAGAGAGGGAATTGGGACTGACTAGGTGATATGATGTTTTAGCCAAGCGTGATGTACGACCATGACCATCCAGCATATCATAAGCTGGGACAGATTGGTCGGGAGATCACGACCAAGGTGAAGCCTCGCGCTGTGGTGGTGTTTTCGGCGCATTGGCAGGCGGGTCGGGATACGATCCATGTGAATAATGCGGAGATGACGGATTTGATCTATGAGTAGGTTTTCCCATCTTTCTTCCTGTATACTCTGCGGGGTGCTGGTCAGGTATCGATCGATTGTGCATTGACTGACCATGTTGCGCGGGTGATCTAGCTTCTACGGCTTCCCTGGCCACTACTACAAGGAGAAGTACCCCAATGTGGGTAGTAGGGAGGTTGCGAATCGGGTGATTGATCTTCTACGTCAAGCGGGTATCAAGGCGGAAGGCGTGAAGAGAGGGTTGGATCATGGTGTTTGGGCGAGTTTCAAATGTGGTATGCTTTCCCTGTTTTTTCTCCGGGGCATGGATATGGAAGTATGTCCCACTGACTGAGATGCAGCCTTCGAACCCGAATCCAACCCCCTTAATGTCCCCATTGTGCAAGTCTCCCTCTTCGACACCGAGGATCCCGTCCAGCACTATCGTCTTGGCCAGGCGGTCTCGGCGCTCCGCGACGAGAACATTCTCATCATCGTCTCGGGCATGGCGGTGCATAATCTGCGTGACCTGCGCTGGACCCGAGGTGATCCCACTCCGATGCCGTACACGGTCAGCTTCGACGAGGCGCTCAAAGAGGCGGTGACAACGGCGCCGGCGCAGCGGGAGAAGGCGATGGCGGAGTTGCTGAAACGACCGGATGCGCGACAGGCCCATCCTACGTTTGACCATTTGTTGCCGATTCATATTGGGGCTGGGGCGGCCGGAGAAGATGTGGCGCAGAGATTGTGGACGTATAAGGATGGGAGTATGAGTTGGGCGCAGTATCGGTTTGGGAAGCTGGGGAATGAAAGTAGTTCTAGTTCTAGTTCTCTGTAGGGATAGCATTGGTAGCAAGTAGAATTGATTGTTTTCCGTGAGTGTGCTTTCGGTTTCCCTCTCTGTGGGTATATTTCTTGTAGATTTCGAAGCATGGTTGAAGGCAAGAACATGGTGAAGAAGTTTCAATTCATCTATAGATACAGTGGTGGACAACTGAACTGGAACAAGCGGTGCGCGAAAAATATACGGATGTGGGAGTATCAATTCATTCGTTATGAGGAGCCCTTGACCAGCTGGGTCACTTTCTCTTCGATCTGCGCATCCGAGAGGCCTGTAGGTTGATTAGGATGTGGTTCACGCGCTGGTGCGGGATGGGACGGATGGATGGAGAGTAACGTACCAGTCAAAGCCTCCTGCTTCTCCTGTCCGAAACCTGTCCATCGTCGTATTAGTATCTGGTGTTTGCTTCGAAGTGGCGAAGACCGTACCGTATCTAGCGTAAACGCGGGGGAGGGTGCCGACAGCCTCGCGCATGAGGATGGGAGTCTCGGGGTTGTGCTTCTTCATGGTCGGATAGGCGCGCTGGAGGAAGGTCCTGTAGATCAAGTCAATCTCAATTCGGTCTGTACGTTATATGTCAGAGAGCTCATATGTTGAAAGTCCTCACCTCGTCGCAGCGCTGTCCTGGGACTTCTGGCAGAAAAGGAAGCGCAGCTCCTTCAGACCCTTGGTGAAAACGTATTTGCCGGACATTGTGGGGAGATGGAGGGGAGAGAGAAAAGAGAGGAGATTGAAAATTGGCCCCGGGGATCAGTCAGAGCCGAGAGGGGGATCAATGGAGGCGAGGGCGGGGAGAAGACGAAGGGTATAGGGACGTGGTGGTAAACGACAGACGAAGACGAGCGAACGATGAGGTCTTGCAGACCAATCCAGTCAAGCGTGATGGTCACCCGCACACCGCTTACCTCAGCCGGCAGAACCCCAATCAAACCAACAGTCGCCGACGTCGGCTGCATATTTGACTTCCTCCCTCCTCCTTTCGCTCCGTCACTCCCATCACCTCATCCCCCGGTCAAGATGTCCTCTCCTCGTGCTGGTCTGCGGTTCTTCCAGAATGCCCGCGCTGCGTTCCGCGAGGCATACGCTCCCTTCCGTCGGCCTGGTGCCCAGGGACGTCGCTTCCAGAGCTCCGAAGCGGGCTCGACTGAGAACCAGAGCACCTTCCAGCGTCTATGGAACAGCCCGGTCGGTGTCAAGACCGTCCATTTCTGGTGCGTTTCCCCATGGTTCGTTGAATTGGTCAAGTACGGCGGCTAACAGTGCTGCAACAGGGCTCCCGTCATGAAGGTATGCATCCGATAATATCTCCCCGAAACAAACTCCTTCGGACCCCGATAACCAGCGCCGGCGAACTCCGATTGCAACCATCAACACTTTTCCCATCCACTGCAAGCTGCAAAGTAACATGGCTGATTCGATTGATCGATTATAGTGGGGTTTGGTCATTGCCGGTATCTCCGACTTCCAGCGTCCCGCCGAGAAGCTCTCCCTGACTCAGAACGGTGCGCTGATGGCTACCGGAGCCATCTGGACCCGTTGGTGCATGATCATCACACCCCGGAACTACCTGTACGCATTGCAGCCCCAAGGATGAGTGTCATGTCTACCCACCGAACGAATGCTGATATCGAAATAGGCTCGCTGCCGTGAACTTCTTCCTTGGATGTGTGGGTGTCGTCCAGGTCGGCCGTATCATCAACTACCGCCGCAGTCTGGAGGGATCCACGACGGAGGCTCTCAAGGACGTGGAGAAGGAGGTAGTTGACTCGGCCAAGGCTACCGCTGCCAAGGTCGAGACTGTCGTGGAGAAGGTTGAGAAGAAATAGAGGATGAATACAAATATAACCGAACTATTGGTGTGATCTATTGAAAAGTCAACTCCGAGGAGACTTCTTCGTCTCGTGTACCACCGCCATCACCACCGTTTTCGCTTGCCATGGCGGGGTTATCTTGTCGTGTGAGTCAATGTGTCTACGTGGCGTTGTCCGACGTTGATAGATCGGTGGGCTGCGAGGCCCTGTTCTGTTCGATTCGACATGGCTGGCGTTTGGATGTATATATTGAGTTAAGCTAGCGTGTCTGTCTGTCTGTCCGTCCGTCTGTCTGTCTGTCTATCGAGGTAGTGGTCTATGGGTTAGTGCAATAGAGTCCTTCCGGCGATATCCTCGTGTCTGGTCTAGCTTATGTGTAGTACGTAGCACCTCCATACCAACCCGTGCACTTACAAGTATACCTAGGTACGATTCCAATGCGAAACTCAGCAACAACCCCCAAATAATCCGTCACCTACGGCCTCTCAAACCCCAACTCAACAA
>RHLO01000970.1:0-52045 GCA_003719415.1 Aspergillus olivimuriae
GTCGGTGTCGATCCATGGTCGGCCACGCCGTCGGTCCTCTCCGGTGCGTATCATGCCCTTCGATCGGGACGAGTCGGAGAAAGTTGGCGCAGGTCCGCTTGCGATGGTGGTGCGTCCTCGCGACAGTGACGAAGATTTCGACGATTACCTGCCGGTCCCGCGACGCAGGAGCCCGGATTATATTGAGAATACGGAGATTCTTCATAGCAATGGTGACGTGGAAGAGGTGACGGAAGTGAAGAAGGACCGCGCTGGTAAGATTCACCCCCTCGAGCGCCTGCAAGGGGGAGGAACTAATGCGAGTTGTCGATAGGCCCGAATTCGCGCATCATGCGCGCGATGATGGCGACTTTGACTTAGATGATGCTCCGCGGTACCGGCGTTGAATGTCGCTCCAACGCATGTTTCTATCGTGGCTGAGATATCTGTATTACATCGGATACCTTCGATGTGAGAGGGACCAAGGGAAGATGCGATGGCGGACAAGGGGGCAAATCTTTCGGGGCTGTCTTATTTATGGTCTTGTCTAATGGTTGTCCATTTTCATGTTTTTTTTTTTTGTTGATACGAGCCAAGAGGCTATGAGATAACGAATGAATACCCTTTCGCTGATATTGCGTCCATCCGGAGAAAAACAAGCCCCGGTGGCCGTGCGCTGCACGAGGCGGTGTCGCCGCCCGTGGCAGTTCTGGCCCCGAACTCCAAACGCTCCCCAAACAACCGGCTCGAAAACAATACCACCCCCGTTGAACTCGACCCAGACTCCTCCCACTGGCCTCCCCTCTTCTGTTCTCACTCCTTTCCTCTTCGTATTCTATTCTCAGCTGGACTGTGATCATGGATAAAGTGCAGGCTTTCGGGAAGAACCTGAGGTGAGATCGATCCTCCAGGCCCACCGTCGTCACCACTGCGATAATCCGCCTCCTCGTCGGACCTCTGTTGGCAAGCACTCCTACTGACATGTTTCTATCTCCGTATTGCTCTTACTGGTAGCGCGAGTTTCTCTCCCTTCGCTCAGCGCACACAGCAGATGATCCGGGAGCAGCTGGGCCAGGCAGAAGACCGCACCCAGCTCCCCGATGAGTACATCGAGCTCGAAAAGCGGGTGGACGCCCTCAAGCTCGTCCACCAGAAGCTCCTCCAGGTGACGTGAGTCCTTCGCCGTCATTGCCCCCAGGCTTGTTGTCAAAACGTTCGTTTCTCCCCCCGCTAACCGTCCGATCTCGTTTCCTCCCCCTCTAGTTCCCAGTACTCGAACGAGGCCTACGACTACCCGCCCAACATCCGCGAATCCTTCAACGACCTGGGTCGCACGATCAACGAGAAGGTCCACCTTCTGTCGCAGGCCAGTTCGCCCGCGGAGGCCCAGGCTGCCCTGACGGCGCCGCCCTCGGCCAAGCCCCAGCCCAAGACCTTCAGCCACGCTATCGCCCGTGCCTCGCTCTCCGGCTCGCAGACCCTGGCGCAGAGCTCCACCGGTGAGGAACCTCTCTCCACGGCCCTGGAGAAGTACGCGCTCGCATCGGAGAAGGTCGGCGAGGCCCGTCTGGCGCAGGATGCGCAGATCCAGTCCCGCTTCCTGGCTGGCTGGAACACTACCCTCAACACCAACTTGATGTTCGCGGCGAAGGCGCGCAAGAATGTCGAGAATGCCCGTCTGATGCTCGACTCGGTCAAGGCCAACAAGCGCGCTGCTGCGAACGGCGACCTGGATAACCTTAGCGAGGAGGCGCGCGCTGAGATCGAGCAGGCGGAGGATGAGTTTGTCGGTCAGACTGAGGAGGCGGTCAGCGTCATGAAGAACGTATGTCTAGTTGTCTTGCGTTATGCTTTATATGTTTCGAGAACCTGGCTAACTTGTCTGTTTATCTAGGTCCTCGACACCCCCGAGCCCCTGCGAAACCTCGCAGATCTGATCGCCGCTCAGCTCGAGTTCCACAAGCGCGCATACGAGACTTTGAGCGAGCTGGCTCCTGTGGTTGATGGCTTGCAGGTTGAGCAAGAGGTATGACCATGTTGTTGCCTTCGGGCATATGAAACCCCCACGGATTGGTAGCGATAGAAACTCATACTAATGTCTTGTGCAGGCTAGCTACCGCAAGAGCCGTGAGGGTGCCTAAATCCATCTGTGACTAGGATTTTCATTTCCCCTGTTCCCTTCTCTGCTTCCTCTTTCTTCCCAAATTTCCGTTCCTGACTCTATGTGTGAGATTACGATGTGATTTACCCCCTGTTGCACTCCAATGAGATCGTTGACTTTTTTCTATTCACATATTCTTTTCTATGGCAGTGTAATTTTTCAGGGGATGTCGTAGACGGGTTGTCTCGGTATACGGCAAGAAGCTCCGCGTGTACCAGGAGAGGATAAGTATTGTTCGTGGAATGATGTTGACATGCTAACGAAACTCCGACTGGTCAGGAACTACGTAAGTTAGGTATATTCCGTATCCATGGATGTACCTATACACACCTCGGCCGCTGGTGCGCGGATTTCTTGGGCGCTGAGAAACCGTACAGTGTCCCCTATGACAGGAATCATGGCCTCGCAATAACTCTGACCGATGTATGTAGCCAGATATCGCAATCTTGTGATCTCCAGCCGTCATAGTGAGTCTCTTCGCGTCGTGCATCAAACTTGCTATGTTGAATACTATGTTCGGAGATTCCGTAGACAGCTTCATTCGACGCAGATGATATGACAAGTGTATAAACAGTTATGTCCAGGGCGCTTGGTATGCCAAGGGATAATTACGGTGACATCCTGCGGTGGTCTTAGTATACTCTCACCTGCTGGATAGAAAGCATAGTAAGAGATGGGAGTAAAACGAGGTGGATCGATGTCGATGCATGCAAGAAGCAAAGTGATAGAACCTGCTGGGACTAGGGGTCTGCCTATACAGGGATTGAAGATGGCTAGTCAAGCGGGGTTGAATGAATGCTGCAAGACCGAGTTGAAGAAGGGTGGTAGGAGTGTAGGAAAACAACACTGTAAATGTACAGAGTACCTAATGTACTATTATTGGTATAATACAGTGAGTATACAAATCGACCAGGACATTGGCGCTTTCTTGTGTCTTGAGGACTACTTTCTGGCGTGTACTTGGCCCGTTCTGATTATGTATCTATGAATTCCCGTCTATCTTCGTGATATCAAATTGCCTTTTGACACCATCCCGCCGTAATGTCTGCCATGAAGCGAATCTCTCAGTCACAACTAATGAGCCCATCTGCTAAAGCCAACATACCAAAATATCGTAAAGGTGAATCAATTTAGAACTATGGGTGTAGGAAACGGATTTTTAGTTCAACTTAACATAATTATAGGCATGCAACGCCAATGATTTCAATTTCAAATCTCAATCGATGCCTTTTTGATAACCCAACCCGACTCTTGTTAGTCATTCAGGTTGTATCCCCTCCATGCCGTCCCATTCTTCCGTGACTATAATGGCTGGTAGGGTGATTATTAGGAAAGAACGACGTGAAAATTACCAACAATCAACGCGACTAAACAACCCCTGCAACAAGTCGCAACCCCTCGTTCGACCCACGATGCCACAATTTCATCATCTAGGAGGCGAAGCCATCGAAATACCCATCCTGCGCATTCTCGCAATACCCAAGGAGATATACTTTTCACTGAGATCCCAGTTTTGCCACTCATCTGGACTCCATTCCCACGGTCCTGCAGTCCAAGGGCGGTCGGCCGGCTCAAACGGGCCCAGGATATACCTGCGTAGAATGAATTCAGACAAAAGCAAAGCAGAGAACCGAGGGATATCAACATACACTTTCCCCGTACTCTCTTCCCAGAGAATCTGCTCAGGTGTCGATATGAAGTTCTCGATAATACCATACGCGCGAAAAGAACTATCCCAGACGGGCCATCAGTGACTGACTATCAGGGCTTAGTTAATACACGCGGATCGCTCACCTGTATGCTACTTTAAAAGCGTGGCGAATACGCTCTCTCGCCGCTAATGGGAGTTCGTAGAATAGGCCTTCACATATACCACCAGAACCCAAGGGGACACCAGGAACCCTGGTGAAGGCCATATGTAGTAGATAACCACCCGGGACCCAGTCGTCTTCACCTTGCGGTCCCTGTGATGAGCCTATTAGGACTGGGGTGTGCTCGCAATTGATTTCCTTTAGCTTTCTATAAGCGGTAAGTACCCTCATTGCCGCCTCACAAAGGTTAGGAGAGGCTTGTTGGGCACGGGTATCAGATGGTGTGAATTCTGTTCCCTCGAAGGGGATCTGTAGGTAGATTGCCATGTGAGCCTGGTTCCTAGGGTTGCCCACCTCTTCGCAATCGAATATAGCCATGGACCAGGGGGTGGTTTGGCGTTGACGTGCGGTGTTCTCGTCAATCGAAGCCGTAGTAGTGGAGATCTTTGACTTGAGACGCCACTGGGAGGGGGAAGGATCAGTCAAGCGTATTGGCTTGGACATCATGGAGGGTGGAATGAAATTCGTAGCTTCCATCGTTTGGGGGATGACAGATGGTGGAATGAGGGTGTAGAGTTATAGCAAAGGTGTAGGTGATGGCGGAGGTGCGATAAAGGAGTGAGGGAATGAAATCTGAAGTCATTATTTGACAATATCAGAACCATAAGTCAGGTGATTTCAAAGGTTTTGCCATAGAGAAATTCTAAGTACCGACCTAAATACCTAGATAGATTGCTGCTGTTGAGCATATGACGGTACCAGGTCAGGAACCATGAAAAACCAATTCTATCAGGATTCCCCGCCAATGGCGGATGAGGTGAGCCCCTTTTCGTGCTTTGAGAACGCGTCCCACGTGTTCCAGTATAGGAGCAACTGCTACATGGATGTAGAACGATAACCGTGATATCCAGGGCTTCTAGAAGATATTGTCGTGTAGGGTGGGTGGCTATGTGGGCAGGTGGTTCAATAAGGCACTTAGGTACATATCTACCCACATATCACTCTCCAGGTAGACCTGCTAGTTGACTAACTACTCCAGATGGCTAAGCACATCCAGGTCTCTGGGAAGCAGGCCCACATCGGCCGATCCACAGAGTAAGAAGATATCACGGATGATGTAGAGGCACTGTATTCTGTTGGGTCCTTAATAGTCAGACGGCATCGTTATGTCTGGAACGAATTGCACATCAAAACTATAACCGATTCTGAACGGGTGCTCGCCATATTCCACTGTAATCTGAATGGTCTCGTGTACTGCCATGTCCTCAACCACAGGCTATCGGAAATGGCCTATTCTGTACATTGATCGAGTGGCACCTCCATCGGATTCGGGGCAGGACTGGAGACACGAGCATGCATAGTTTCCATTGCCCATTGGATCTGCTTGGACACGGCTATGCTCAACGGAGTGTCTCCGCTCGAATTCGACTGAGACACTAAATGGGGAGCGTTTTCAAGGAACACCGTAACAGTCCTGCGGAAGGCTGCCACCCCATGTACATCTTGAGGGCTATTACTAGCCAGGATATGGAGCACATTGTTTCCCTGGTTGTCCACCGCACTCAGATCCGCGCCCCGATCAAATAAAGCCATAGCACGGGTGGTGTCACCTGCAATCCATGGCGACTGTAGGAAGCGCCCACCCCGGAGGGGCAACATGGGGACGGTATACGCGTATGAGTGAGTTCCAACATCGCAACTCGCTGCGGCCAGGAGTAGAGTTCTCCCACGATGGTCTCGGCGTTCAAGGTCGAGGGTCTGCATGTTTAGCCAGGGTTGGATAATGCCCCCATCGGAGAAAATGTCATGCAATATGAGATTCTGTTCATTATCGAAGGGTAGGAACGGATCAGCCCCACGCTCGAGAAGAAGCTGGATCATTTGGATTGCGTGGTCGCGACTGTTTGCCTCGTTGAATGGTGGCATCGATATGTAGTGGAGGGGATGTAGAGTCAGATCCATTTGTGGCACTTTCAACACTCGATGTGTGTGCCAGTGCTTCAAGTCCTTTGAGAGTTTCGTTGCGTTGCAATCCAGTCCCATCCCTACCAAGTGGGAGACTACCCCAGGCTTGAAATTACTCAGGGCGACAAATAATTCCATCGGGTGGTCGACCGATGGGCGCGCATCGTAGTCAATGAGCAACTGGAAAAGCTTCTCATCGTGCGCCGCCATCGCGAGAGGAGTATATCCACAATAGGCTGGAATGTTTGGGTCTGCGCCGCCCTCAAGGAGGATCTGCGTGATTGTGCGTTGTCGATAACATCCCAGATCGCCTCTTTGCACAGCGTAGCATAGAGGCGTCTTCCCGTCATCATTCCGGACATTTGGATCGGCTCCGTGTTGTAAGAGGTAGTGTATTGCCTTCTCATGCCACCAGTGGCCTCCTTGCGCAAGATGGTGGAGCAGAGTATCCCCCGGCTTGTACCGTCGGTTGTGAGAAACCTTGGACTGATAGTACACCTTTGGTTTCACAACATTATCTGCTTCGAATCGGACATTCACATCCGCATGAAAATGTTCAACGATGACTTTAATCAATTCGAGATTCGGCAGTTCTCGCTGTCCGGCTGCAAGCAGATAAGGTATGAGTTTCTTTTGCAGCATGTCCCGGCCGCCGCCATTGATCCAGCTTGTGTCTTTGGGGAGAATATTTCCGATACGTTCAAAGAGCTCAAAGTAGCCCCATCTTGCCAGACTCACGAGGATGTCGGGTAATCTGGGATTATTCGCCAGCTCTGCGGCGTTCTTCTCAAACGCCTGTGCCACCTCCCTTTGGTAGCCACGTAACACCATGTTCAGCACAGCATGATCATTAAGATAGCCCGTAAAGGTATCTTGCAGAATGTCAGGTAGTTTCTGAGCACGAATTAGACTGCATTTCACGTCCAGGCAATCATGTCGGTCGAGGATAATCGCCTTTTCTTCGCGCAGGTAATGGAGCTCTTCCACCATTTCGTCACAGCCCGCCGACACTGCTCTGAATAGTGGACCAGTGCTGAATTTTCTCTCTTTAGAAAGGGCACCATAGCATACGAGACTTGCGACAATCCGCCTCACTGCAAGGGTATAATCCTCTGATGTGATTTCTCCTTTCCAGCCAAGTCTCCTTGGGTAGGTCCGCGGATGTGCGGCATTTTTTCCCGCAGGCTTGGGAGCCCGCGGTCTTTTATTGTCACCTAATACCACATCCTCAATTATCAGCTGTTTGAATAGGTTGTCATCATCAGGATCATTGGCCCATAAAAGGTCTTCGGCTAGGAACTCTGCACAGACATCCATAGGAGTGCATTGGTGCTCATCTTCCGCATCGACATCCGCACCATGTTGGAGAAGTAAGGCCACTGTTTCCCATCGCCCCGACCGACATGCGATGTGAAGAGGTGTCCGGCTATTTTTGGATCGTGCATTCAGCTGCGAGAGTCGGATACTGGAATCGTAGTGCTCCAGCAGCAGTCCAACGACATTACTTTGCCGCGCCATAGACGCTATATGTAGCAGATTACAGCCGTCATTCGTGGAACAGGTTGCATCCGCCCCCCTGAAAATGAGGTTATCCACCAGTATTTCCGAGACGGCTGTAGCAAGGTGAATTGGACGGACACCACGATGGTCCGCGATATCCAAGGCCGAGGACAAGCCTGCATCGAGCAACAGGTCGAAAGCTGTTTTACCCCCTTCGGCGGCGGCGGTATAGCAATGCTCTGATGCTTGACTGCATAGCAAATGAAGGGGTGTCTGCCCCTTGAAGTTGCGAGATGTCGACGATGCTCCCATTTGGAGCAATTTGATGATCCACTGTAGTGCAGTATCTTCTGCAATGGTCGCGAAATTCAATGCTAGTCGATGCAGAAAAGTGTCGCCTTCGTAATTCGCCAGACCCGGATCGGCTCCTGAAGATAGCAGAAAATCTAGATCTTTGTCCTCAAAGACATGAGGCTTAATCAGGTAGTGAAGAATAGAGTTGCCTTTGTAATCCTGTGTGTTGATGTTGGCACCGCGGCTCATGAGATCAGGCAACAGTTCACGACAGTTCCAGCTCGACCTGCCATGTACCGTCATAAACAACAATGTCCACCCCTTGTTATCCCGGGACTCAATATCTGCGCCAGCGGCGCATAAAACATCCAATACATCCCTGGCTGAGTCTTTTGAGCCATCAATAAAGTGAATTGGCTGCCTTCCGTCGTTGTTCTTCGCAATTGGATCCAGTCCAACCCTGAGCAATTCTTGTAGCGTCTTGCTCTCAGCACGATGCGACTGGACCGCCAGATGAAGGATAGTGTTGCCTTTTCTATCCGTCGCTGTCCAGTCGGATACATGCGGAAGAAACAATGAAAGATCATCGAGACCACCATTCGAAGCGAGACGATGGAGGGGAGTGAGCCCGTCGTCATTGCGCGGTGTCTCCAGGCTGGCCCCATGAGCCATCAGTAGATCCAGAGTTTCTGGGGTTTGAGATCGCGGGTGGAACAAATGCATGGGCGTATTTCCTCTGTCATCTTGGAGACTTGGATCTGCACCGTGCTCAAGCAGCACGTCGACAAGCGGAAAATCCAAATGAAGACAGTTATGCAGTATCGTTCGTCCGCCTGCACCACGAGCATCAATGCTACAACCGGCTTTAAGTAGCAAGAGGACCGCTTTCTTGGCGCGATTGACGAAATCTGGCACGCTGTTTAACCCAGGCTGGATTGCACTGAATAACCCGTGTAGTGGCGTGTAGGCGGCCTGTTTCTGGCCACTCCGCCTATTATGGGACTTGATCTGCACATCGGCCCCATGGCGTAGGAGCAGCTCTATCATATCGGGGTCAACCCGAACCGCCGCGGTGTATAGAGGCGTATCTCCTTCCGGGGCGCAGTTCACGTTGATAGTCTCCATGCCCAACAGGATTTCAGCCACCGCTGTATGCCGTTTGTCGCATGATCGGCACAGAGCAAGGTTGATTTCATCCGAGTCTGCCCCCACGGCTAATTGCCTGACCGCATCCAGGTCCGCAGAGACGCAGGCTGCATGGAAAGGACTCAGAGGAGTCGACTTCTTGGGTGCTGGTGAACCGAAAAAGTCAAACATTGTGATGAGTATTGGACCAAGTGAGAATTTTGAGTGCAACTGTTGGTTATGGGCACTTTGTCTTTCACTTTCCTGGATTTTCTGCGTCCTAAATACATCTCCAGGTATCGTCGAGAGCAGTGGTCTGCCTGGAGTTCACGTCTCTGCCTGGGGTTCATGTTCCCCCACTCAACCCCGGACCCTTAGTTTCCACTCAAGCCATGGCACTGAAGGGACCAATCGCCTTCGTGAACTAATAGAAGCGAGCAACTAGTTTTGTTCCTTCACAGACGAGGGAAATTTTCGCATTAAATTATGCCTTTCTAATGTACACGGGGGGGATCAATGTCCCCCAAACCCGACGAGACCATGGTGGTGAATCTAGCGTACGCAAACCAAAAGGTTCAGCGGCGGCATTAGCATTCATACACATTCACTTTCGACCTGTGACATAGTGGATCATCGAAGACTATAGGGGTGAGATGGACTAGGAGTTACGTAGCTACCTTTGATGATTCACAATCCCGTGCACTCATACAGCCGAATGAAAGATTCCTTAGCAGCATAGAAAAAAAGAAATACAATAGATCTCACAGGATAATATGAAGATGCCAAATAAACTCTAAACATCTCTGAGAACAGCGAAAGGGGTCTTTGGTTGTCATCCAGCAGCCGCGAAAGAAAGACCAAGTCTCGGAAGGCTCTCTTAGCACTGCGATCAGAAATCTATGCAGTTGCATGAGGCGCATTGTCTTTCAGCACAGCTGCAGACTCAGACTTTCGGCTGGGACGGCTGTCGCTAAAATCGATACTCAATTTGCCGTAATCCCACTTCCGGGCGAAGAACAAAAAGGCAGCGCTGAGTACCGGAATCATGAGCACATCGAGGACACCGAAGAAGATCGAAGCTCCCGTAACGCCAATCCTGTTGCCCCCATCGGTCAACCCCCAGGCGATAGGGTAGATGATCCACAAGAGATTGGTCCAACCGGACAGGATGATATAATCCTTGCCAATACCAAGCAAGTGAGCTGCTTCCCGGCTCTCATTGATGGTGCTCATGGCAAGAATGAGCCAAGCGAATGTACCGAAGGCGAAGAATCCCCACTTGTAAGAAGAAGCCACATAGGCCCCCGCAAGGTAGCTGACAACCCAGAAGAGAGCGAGAAAAATGTTGCAGATGATAGTCGTCCAGGAGACGCCCGCGATCAGGCCGAGTGCCAGAGTGACTGAAGGGAATGCTAACATCCAGTTCGTATATTTGACCCAGAACACTTGGCGGATGACACCATTGGGGAGATTGTCTATCTGCTGGAGATCACTCCAGCCCAGATTGGAAGCTTGAGCGTAGTAGGTGATTGCACCTGTCATAAGACTGAAGGTGAAAAGGTAGTGAAAGACCCGCTCGCTTTCCTTTGCGGCGAAAGACATCACCAGACAGCCAATCTGTGAAGGCCAATTATTAGATGCGTATGTATGATAGGAGGGGTATTGCGGACTCACGAGCGCTAAGCAGTAGATAGCAGTGACAGCCCATAGCCAGTCAGAGCCATGCACGGTCAGTGATTCGTCAACACCAGTTATAGGGTTGACTTTGAGAGCGTCGTTTCCTCGGGCAAGAAGATCCATTCTCAATGGTATTGATGTGTGCTTCCAGGGGATCGTTTAATGAGGCAGTTGCTCTCTGCGAGTGTCACGTAGTCCACAACGGATGGTTTCAAAACTGCCCTGGAAGTCGAAAGAATCCCTTGATATATGTGTCCCAGCAATCTACCAGAAGGACATGAATTAACAGCTCACATTGAGCTGACTCGTAGGTGTAGTGCAGTGGCCATGACGGATATCACATCGGTGAAATAATTGTTACAGTGATGGGGCTATCTGATTGGGCCTGGTAATGTTGGTCTCGAAATGATTCGCCGACTATTTCTCCGATTGGTCATTCCTTGTCTCGACGTCCATCCTTCTATTGCAGTGGAGTAAATGGTGATCCTAGACTCACTTAAAATATCGGTTAGAGGTTTACTGCATGTCGCTGAGAGATTGACTTGATGCAGTGATACCCGAAGCAATTCCGAATGCTAGATGAGAAAGCTGATGCTCTGTCTACCGGAGATGCAGCCCTTCCGCATAGACGGTAACTTGCCATCGAAACTTTGCGCGAAGCCTTGCGATCATCGGGCAAGTCAAGAATTTCCTAATTTGCAGGAGATCTCTGTTCTCGGAGAAACTAATTCACAAACTTTAGTAGTCACTGGCCGCCACACTGCCAGTATCTCGCCCCGCGCAGCCCGAGGTAAGCAGTAAGCACTAGTTGGGAGGCAAGCTTCCTGACCAGTGATGAAGCTGACGGTTGGAAAATCGACCGGATGTAGCGGACATAAGAATAAATCCCCAGCAGTGATTAACGAATCCGTATCTCTCACCAAGAGGCTGTAGAGGACGTCCTTCAAAGATTGTTTTTCTTCTCCACAATTTTCTTTGGGGAAAAGAAACCCCGTTATATCCCCGACGCTCTCAGCATGTCATCGGACATGGGAACCGAGGTCAGATCTACAACAAACCGTGGATATCAGGCACCAAAGGCTGCGTGTGATGAGTGCCGACGCCGGAAGCTACGCTGCGATGGTAAGAAACCACAGTGTAGCGTATGTCTGGACAGTGGGTTGGTATGTGAAACGACTCAGCGTGGCGTGAGAGGGCCCAAAAAAGGCCACTTGAAAGCCCTGAAGAGCCATATTGTGCAGCTGGAGGCGATGCTAGAGGCTCGGCCCTCGCCCTCTCGAGAAGAACTTCAGGGCTCTACCGGAGACTATGATTATCAGGGTTTCAGGTCGTCTGGTGCGACAGGAAGTGCCTTGGTGTCCATGCGTCCGGTTGGCCAGCTTGTTCCTCTGTCGCCGATACTGCACGCCGAATTGTAAATAGATCCGAGTGCTCATTCGATTCCGAAGCAAGCAGATTTGGCTAAGTACGTTGCTCAGGGACCAGCTATACTTTGACCGCGTGCATCACTCTTTACCCATTCTGCACCAAAAGAGGTACCTGTCATGGTCCAAATCGGGCAATGAGTCGGCGACGCGTCGATGCCTGCAACACTCCATGTGGACAGTAGCCTCATTGCTGTCGGCGCATTCCCGCCACATGGCAGAGCCTCTTTATCGAGAAACCAAACAGATGCTCGAGCGTCTTACCGATGAGCCCAGCAACGCCAACACCGAGTTGGCGCAGGCGTGGGTACTCGTCGTGACGTTCGAATCGATGCGAACGTATCATCATCAAGCATGGATGAGTGCTGGTCGGGCATTCCGCTTGGTACAGGGCATGCGATATCACAATCTTGATAGACCAGGCGATGGTCATCTTTCTTCCACGGCTCAAATTGGGGACTTGATCGAGTTAGAGGAGAGGCGTCGCGTGTTCTGGATGGCCTATTTCCTTGACCACGTTATTAGTATGCGCGACAATTGGCCAATCACCCTCAATGAGCATGTGGTAAGAGTGTCAATTCGTGTTGCATCTGCATTGAAGTCACCGGCTAATGGTCCTCGAGCGTAGATCTGCACGCGTCTTCCAGCTTCAGATGTGGCATTCCAAGCCAGCAACAGCGAAGTGGGACCTTTCCTGTCAGAAGCCATGACAGAATCCACTGTGAAAACCCTGTCCGCTTTCAATGAGTGTCTAATACTCGCCACAATATGTGGTCGTAGTCTGCTGCAATCCCAGCGGTACCACATATCCAAAGCTTATGGGGACATAACGATGGACTGGACAGATCAACGCAAATGGCTTGATAGTGTTTTGACCCACCGGCTACAGGTTTTGTCACAGTGCTACCCATCACCAACTGAATCCTTTGAGCCGCTCTTGCTGTTCGCCCACATCCTCGGCCAGGCAACAATAATATACTGCTGCAGGGAAATGGAACACACAACAACGCAGGGTGGCGATCTACCAAATGCGAATACGGACGTTTTCAATCATCACCACCGGGCTCTAGAAGCCTCACGTACGATCATCCAATTTGGGTCCACACTGAGAGAGTTGCCATTTTCTCGGGTAAGACGTACACGATACAGCCACAAATCCTAAATACTGACTGCTTCCTAAGATCCATCCGTTGATGCCAATTCCTCTATTCATCTGTGCGGAATTCCTGTACAGTGGCATGCACCTGTCCTCGCAGATCCATCTACGCCAACTCTTTGACCTCTTGCGCGAACTGAAAAACGTCAATAATCCGGACCAGAGTTATCTGGATCTGCTCCCACGCTCCTGCGTCTCCAGAACGACAGAGGTTTTGAAGGGTAGTGTGCACACTTCTATCCCATTTAGTGAATACATACCGCCAGGTGGGGGTCGTCTACGCGACGGGTAGTGTACAACAACACCCTGAATATTAAAGCAGGTCGCGCCCGGTACAGTCATGTGCAAAGCGGCCTGGAAGATCGAACCACCTTGTGGTAGATTCCAGCCTAGAAGGGAATACCGTGAGCCATGTCATGGGCAGAGACTTCGGTATGCGAGTCCTGCGCTGGCTGGGCGGGTGGCTTGATATGCCTCAGGATTGAAGTATGGAACCAGCTGGCACGTATGGCTTTTTATTGTGCAGCCCACGTATGTTTAAGTACCCATTTTCGCGGTGAGGTCCCTATGATGGCTATAAGCCACCGTCAACGTGTCTGAAAACGGAATTAGCCTATCCCTAGAGACTCGCAAGGTTTTACCAACCATTTTTTCCAACTTGGATACCTCTCCCGCATCTATGTGGCCGTAAACGCCACGCATTATGCGATCGATGTGTGCATCGTTCAATGCCTTACTGGCAGGTATGCTTTAGGAAACTGAGATGTGTCCACTCTTGAATCTATAGTGATGGAGACCTGACTGTGCTGGTTCGTAAAACAGTAGCTAGGAGGATCTCCCTGCGGAGTGCAGCATACCGGTTCATGTGAATAGTTGACAATGAAATAAAATATACTAATTGATTCCCTGCCAGTCGCAAAAGAGCGTAACAGGACCTGACAATCCGAATCTACATACAAAGAACGAAGAAAAAAGAAAACAGCCGAGGTATTATAAACAGTCACTCTTCTTCTTGCTCCGGATATCCCGACTCCCAGTCAGCAGCAGGAGTCACTAGTCCTTTCCTACCACCACTGACAAAAGAGAACCCAATTAAGACCCCCACATGGGCACGTTGAGCGCCATGCCCATAATAATACCACTGATCAACCCGGCAACCGGCAAGGTCAAGACCCAACCCAGCAGAATCTTCAACAGCTGCGGCCAGTTGATACTGCGCAGGTCGTAGTTGACCAGCGCAACACCCAACACCGCACCCGTGATGCACTGCGTCGTCGAGACGGGCAGACCGAGTCGGGAGGCCAGCAGTACGGTAATCGCTGCGGCGAGCTCCATGCTGTAACCGCGGGTGGGCGAGTGCTTGGTGATGCGGTTGCCCAGGTTGCGCATGATGTGGTAGCCGAAGGTCCAGAAGCCTGATATCCGGGATGAATGATTAGTATTGTTCATGGTTTAAGAGATACAGGGAGAGAGGTGGGGAAGCATACCGAAACCCAGGCCCAATCCACCGACGGCCTTGATCCAAGTCGGGGTATCGGTCTTGGCCATGGACTCGCCCGATTTCCAGGTCATGTACTCGGTGGTGAAGGGACCGATGGCGTTGGAGACGTCGTTGGCGCCGTGGGCAATGGACATAATCTGGACCGGAAGTTAGCGCCACTCTTTCATGGACCGTGCCATCGCGATGATGCATCCGCGGTGATGGAAAGAGAGGAAGAGGCAACTCACCATGGCCGAGCAGACCTGCGCGGTCGTCCACAAATGTTCGACTTTGTTATCGAAGACGGGCGCACGCTGATGCACCTTGTCCAGGCCCTTCGACTGGTGATGAATGATGTCCCGGGTGATGCCATACATGAACACCATCTTCACAGTGGCAAAGATCCGCTTGGGATGAGCCCAGGCGAGGCGGTCCACCACCTCCAAGTCTTTCTGATGCTCTCTCGCGGCGGAAGCATCGGCGGCTTTGGCGGGGTCAGCCAGCTCGGAAGCCTGATGGCCGTTCTCGGCATTCTTGGGCTCGTCGGTGGTGCCGGTGATGCTCGTCTCCGAGTCGGAGAGCTTCATGTCCGATTCGTAGTAGTTCGGGACCACGTCGTCGTCGGGGTTACCCGGGAGATACAAGGAGTAGTTCTCCTTCCACAAGAGCGGGCCCATGGGAATGTGCCAGATACGGAGACGACGGTCCTCCTTGATCAGCCTGCACCACATTTCGCATCAGCACGGTATTCGGGAGGAACGGAGGAGCAGCAGAAACATACTTGCGGTAATAGTACGGCACGAAGAAGACGGCACTGACCACCCACACACCGGCAAAGACGCCGATGACAATGCCACAAGCCTTGCCGGCGCCCATCTCCTCCAGAGTGGGGATGCCATGAGACCCTTCGACGACGATGAACAAAGCGAGAATGCCCGCCGTGATGGCATAGTAGAACGGGATGACCCGCAGGGCCCATTTGAGCGGGTCGGAGCGCTCATGCACGAGATAGCGAATCGACAGGAAGATGATGGCGCCAAATCCGGCCGAGATCGCCGGGGCGATACCCCACGAGGCGGCGATTTGCGAGACACTGTTACTCGTCCATTCCCACTTGACGTGCAGGGAAGCTCCGTAGGCGACTCCGATAAGGGCACCGACGATCGACTGGGTGGTGGAAACGGGGAAGCCGAGCGCGGTACACACCGTCAGCCAGATGCTGGATCCTAGATATCCGAGTGTGTGAGCAATCAGTCTGGTGGGTCGGTGGATCTCCGGGGAGGGAGAAAGAAGAGGAGCCTCGTACCGACTTCCGCAACGACCATGGCCATGATCAAGACGCCGGGGGAGTCTTCGAATCGGTCCAGCGAGAAGACGCCCTTACGGATGGTCGAGGTGACCTTTTGACCGAGGGCGATGGCGCCGATAAACTCGGTGATGGTGGCGAGGATACCGGCCTGGATGAGCGTGAGGGAGCGGGAGCTGACCGAGGTGGCATAGGAATTGGCGACATCCTAGACGCCGTCGAGTCAGTGGAAGGGTCCGAGGAGCGAGCCCGCGACGGACGCCGGTGGGGGATTCTTACATTGGCACCGAGGGCCCAAATGGAGAGACAGAAAAAGATGGTACCAATGGCGAAGAGCCAGTCGAGATCGTGCATCACCTCCATGGCTGCGTGTGTGGGCGAGAGTGACGACGGAAGCGAGGGTGCTGCTGCTGGTCTGTCGAGTCTGTCTGGTCTTTCTGTTACTGGGAGAGGGGTTGACGGCTTTAAGAAGGCATGCTGGCGACATGCACTTGGTGTGCGACCATGTGGTGGGTGAGCGCGTGCGTGGTCGAGGGCCATACTCCGGCGTTGATGGAGTGGTGGCCCTCGGAGCCAATGAGCGGGCCGCACGGAGGAACATGCTCGAACGGCGGGCTCTGGGGCTTCGGGGCCAGACTTGGCGCCCAGGACAGGACCCCCATGCGCAGGCTGCTTAGCGTTGCTTGTTGGTCGGGACCAAGGCTTGTGCGCCCGGCCCTAGTCAGCCACCAATCTTACGGGTCCCGGACGATATCCCAGCACGCCAGGAAGTCGTGCTGCGCGCATGTCCGGAGCCAGAACGCGCCCACGTGTCCCCCGTCCAGGCACAATGCCATCGGGTTCGCTTGACACATGCCTTCTCGAAACCCCCCACGAGGAGCACGTGTCCCCTCTCCCCCCCGTCACTAGGCCGGCGGAAGAGCTGCAGGTCGTGGCGAGTCTCGCGTCCGTCCCGGGCTCGCGACGCCTGTCCGGACAGCACCAGCTCCACTGATTCGATCCATCGCCCGCGCTTGCCACTCGAGAGTGGTATTGTTCATCCCGGGTTGTGTGATGCGGTTCCCGCTAGTCGGGGTCCGCTGGATCGAGGTTCCCTCCTCCCTCCTCTCCCTCGTCCCCCCATGCGCACTGGTCGTATCGGGGCGCGCTGGGTGGGATGCAAGCGTGCTCAGGTCTACTCAGGGACCCAGATGGGATGAGGCAAAGGACCAGCCCGGTGCGTTCCTAGTAGGATCCTGTCGGGGAAGGTCAACATTGGGTCAATTCCGAACCATCGAGAAAACTTCTCAGCCAATCCGCGGGAGAAGAGCCGGCATGTGTGAACCATACGGAACTCATCACAGAAGGTCGCTCTCCTCTCATGGACCAACGAACGTTCCGGACGCCATTGAAGACGACTCGAGAACTCAACCTCGATACACGGGATCCAACATGACCCGGCTTCTCAGCCATGTACAGAACTCAACGAGTATCCATTCACGGGGTCCCGATGATTCCATGCTCCAAGATTCCTCCCCTACAATCTCAGCTTCGTCGCCCATGATGAAGATCCCTGTGCTTATCGATCCATGCGTTCGCTGCAGACCAACGCGCCAGTGGCGTGAAAGAAAAAATCGCCTCTGGCTCAATGGGGTCCAAGAATTCCAATCAGCCACACAAGGCGTCGGTCCCCCCGTCTATCCGTCTATCCACCATGCCCATCACGATCCCACGGGCATGGGGAGGAAGACAGGGGAGCCGGTGGGTCTCGGTGCCTCACAGGCGTACTCCGTAGTAGTACCATGAGTCTAGAAGTCTTCTAGAGTGGGTGTCATGCGGAGCATCAGGAAGCCGCATCCTTTTGAGTTTGTCCCTGCGTCGGTGAGTTTTCCACAGCCCAAAAAATTTCGGAGCATAGAATCGCCCCCAGTCTGCGCAATTCGGCTGCAGCCAACAAGGGACATGCCGCGTTTCGCACACGACAGGGCCACATTCAGGCAGTTAGGTTCACGTAAAAGCCACTGTGCATAGTCGCAAAAAAATCAAGTATCACGAGGGGGGCTTCTCCGCCTTGGAAGCTGTCGATCTTGTACGCCGTTACACTGTCAGATCCCCGAGTATGTCTTCCCGGCGAGGGTGACGAAGGGACTGCGTATATCTTGACCATTGGGCTTGGCACGGAGTCAGAATGACTACTTCCTCTGGCGACACAACCTGGTCCGTCAGGAGATCTTCAACCAGAGCTAGAACAATGCGGATAGGATGACCCGGACGAGTCCCGTCCAACCTTCCCGTTCCAGTTGTCAAGAAGGACTACGGCTGAAGCAACCTTAAATTTGGCCTCGTTCCAAAATGTAAGCGTTTGCGATAAACGATTGCCTTGAAGGACGCTGAAACTCTCTCTTACCTGGCCGCCGTAGAACACTTTGCTAATCATCTTCGGTTTATCCAGGCACATGCGATGTTGTTCACGGAGCTTAATATTTATCAGTCCCGCCCAATGCATGCGGGCAAAGAAGGAGAATTGGAGTGGCTCTTGGAAAGGGATTCTACTGGCTGGGCACATCACGGTGAGTTGGAGTTGCTTGTGGTTCTCCAGGAAGACAAACGCGTTCGGATGGTACCATGCCAGCACAGGCCATACCTCAGCCCCTATAACTTTTGGGTCTTCGTCAATTGCGATGAGAGAGGGTCGACTTTTTCCCCTCACACGGGTCGCGCCAGTGGTGTAAACGGTACATACAACAAGGGAGGCTTTTTCCAGAACATTATTTCAAAGCTGTCGCATCGCAGTATTGAAGGTCTCTCTGTCGTCGTCTGGCAACTTTTCGAGCCGATATTTTCTCAAAATAACTCACAAAATTGGTGTACTTCCTCGGATAAACTTCCAGAATCATAGAATCAACGAGTCCCTCAAAGTGAACCATTCTGAAACCTACCTACGCTCAGTTTGCTGTGCTTGTCCCGTCGATCGGCGATCCCATTGGGTAGGTTTGTCGACTCGTGGTAGATCTCCAAAGTTGTTTTGATCATATTGAGCTCACATATAACGGGATCCAGCAGGGTCTCGTCCAAAATTGGGGACTTATTTGATGGCCTACCGGATTTGGCGGGGGACTTCACAATTTCCTCCTCGGTAGCAATGGTACGCAACGTAATGACCCATTTGCCGGGAAGATCTTTCTGGACCATTCATTCCACTTCGACAGCGATCGTATCCATGAAGTCGTTCCAAATTGATGCAATCATGACTTGCTTTCCGTCTGCGACCACGGGTGCCAACAGCGTATGGAGCAGGAAATGGGTCTTTCCCGGGCAGGGAGGGCCTTGAATGATAACCACACCCTCTGAAATCTTTCGAAGTTGCTTGAGAGCCTCGCGTTGCTCTTTGTTAAACTTTCCAGTTTGAGAGATACCGTCATTACTGATCTCGGAACCTTCGTAAATGTCGTGGATGGCCAGCTCTGCGAAATCATTCAAGCTCGGGAACTCCATAAGCTGAAACTTGTTTGCAGGGTGAACCTGGGAGTTGACGTGAAAGTTATTCAAAGGATTCTCCTTGAATTTATTCTGAGCGAAGTTTCGAGAGCGCTGCTGGAGAAATTCCTAGGCGTCCAGCTGCCTTTTCAGTGGAAGATCAGAAACACAAATCTTGGTCTTGACGGAGCGCGCACGCCAGCTCTTCAGTGCGTCATTAGGTGTTTTGAGACTCTCCAAGTCGATAGCATCTATGTCCGTCGACATTGCGATCCTTGCGTCATCAACAATGGTTCAACACCAGTAACCACTGCAGCATATACGGACAGGCTCCTAGTAGTCCTTCCTGACGACGGGAATGATACGCCCGATCCCACCTCTTGGCACTGCCTGGCAAGGTCTTGCTGCAGATACAATCCGCACTGACTTGTGCTTGTAGATTGTCGGAAGAAATGGGGTATCTGAATATTAGTTCGACTGATAGTTGGAACTATCTCGTCTCTAGTGCCCATCCGTATCAGCTTGATGATACCTCTCCGCCCCCATCGGGGCTTGATCGTGAAGCAAACGAGCAGTATGGTAGAAACGATAGCTTCCAACGGGAAGACAAGTGATGAATAAGCAATTCACTACCACTGTCCAGCCAGAAATTATCGTCTTCAGATAGCTTTTCCCTGCGAAAGCAATGCAAAAGTGAACAAAAGAAAGAAGGGATGAATTGGAATGGATGTAGTCGATCGTTGTCCCCAGATCACATGATACCTGCACCGCCACCGCCTGGGCTCAGCCTCAGGCCACGAGTCACCGGAGGAGGTCCCGCGACGGAGATCATCCAGACAAGACAACGGCAAACACAGGGAAGGAAACTCACGGTCTACCATTCCTCTCCCGCCCTCACAACATCCGTCTCGATCACCCAATTACGAAAAACTGACCCATCTCTCTGCGTCCCCGATCGACCGTCCCACCCCGCATCAGCGAGCTAGCTGGATCTCCTCCTACCCGCGACGATACGACCGATCCCCTGGCTCCGACACACAACACAGCGCAAACGATAGTCTAAGCAAAGAAGAGAGTGCATCCTCATTCGTGCACCGATACCCAGACACAGCAGGCTGGTTCCTTCTGTGTTTTTAGCCCCCACGCGATTCGCTCGTGCTTGTACCCTGCTTCTTCCCCGACGGAGGAGCGATTTCCAGACGACAGATTCACCTCGGTTGAATACTATCCGATAGATCAAGATGGCTAGTGGGTAGGTCATACACTTGTTCACTCCTCTTTCTTCCTCCGTGTGTCCATGCATATGGTCTCTCCTCTCGCCTGACTTGTTTCGGATTACCCATGGCGAACTCGACATCCACACCCCCGCTTCCATCTATCTACAATCATATACTAACTTATACCTCACCTACACAGGTGGAGTCTCATCATCGGCCTGATCGTCATTGTCATCGCGTCAGTGCTGGCGTGGATCTTCAGCCCCAAGGGCGATAACCAGACGTGAGGATCCCATCCGAGCAAACCTGGCCAGGTTCCTTTCATATGCTAACCGATTCTTAATCTCAGTCTCTGGCGGAACACGCTCATTCTCTCCTTCGTGTCGTGCTATCTGATGTGGGGTATGCGTTTCTCCCCTATCTACATACGTGGTTTGCTCGAGGTCATGCTAATGCTTTTGATACTACAGCAATCACGTTCTTGGCGCAATGGCATCCGCTCATCGTGCCAAAGAGATCGGATATCCGGCCTGGCCATGTTCCGGAGTAGAGCGGTCTGACTGGAACTGAGACAGGGAGATATATGAATATGACATGATACCTGCGGTGGCTTGACTGGAAGGGGAAAGCAGGAATGAATTTTTGTGCATGTGCGAAGAGATAATAGGCCTATCGCTCCAAAGCCGAATGGAGTGGGAGGCTTTTGTATAGCTATGTTATGTCTTTTTTTACCAAGTACGTTATGCGTATTATTGCGTGCTTTGCTTAGCGGAAATTATTATAGATTCCTCTGCATCTTCCTTTGATTGTGTAGATTATGTATAATGGAAGGATGAAAGAAGGGACTGCGAGACGGTCGGTGTCATTCGCCCAGTGTGCTTGCTTTAGTTACCCAACGCCGACAGCCCCGAGTATAACCCGCTGCACTGTCCACCGCGCTGCTAATCCCGCAACAGCGAGTGCCATGGCCCGAAGGTATCCACACCCAAGGAGGATATATAACGCTTCGATGTTGCTCAGCAACACGAGGTGGGTGTCCGCGGCATTGAGCGAGAGGAGTGACCCAACAAATTCGACCAGACTAGCGAGATAGCTGGTGGGTATCGATGCAGGCATGAGCTGGACCAAACTGCCCAGGAGCGATGATGAAACCGATGCGGCGGGTGCAGTCGCGTCTCCCGAAGGAGAAATAGTCGAAGTGGGCGCTGACGCGAAGCCTTTCAATGCCCGCTGTGCGGGATCAAATTGTGTCACCGAGCTGCTTGTACCAGTGTTGGTTGTTTCGGTAGTGTTCGAGGAGCTGCCGCTGCCATCTGGGCCCCAGATGACAAGAAGGATGGGGAATAGTTTTGCGCAGCTACTGACGAGCAAGGCGGTACTGATTGCCGTGGGGCTGGCAGGTGATGGCGGTGGCAAGGGACGGATAGTCTGAACGGGGGCTGTCGAGGTGCGACGTAATGGAGGAGGCGGCGGTAAAGACCCGAGAGGGGCCGGAGGTAGTTGCGTCCCTTCGTTGGCGTTGACGGACGAGGAGGCCCCGGTGGGTGACGAGATATCGGTAGAAGACCCCTGTGGGATGGTTTTAGGTGGGCTTAGAGTCGAAGAGGGTGTGGGTGATTGCTGCGTTTGCGCATTAAGGTTTTGCGACGGAAAGGAGGGGAGAACCGGGGTGGATGGATTTGAGAATGGTCTGTCTGTGGTGATGGTCGAAGACGTGCCATTTTGCTCGGCCCGGGGTGTTGGAGCAAGGACTGATGCAAGCAATCGAATTGTAAGATGATGCGCCAGAGTCGCCAGCGCATTCAACCCCAGGAAGAAGAGGTACTGCACGACAATGGGTGCGCGCGATAAGAACGTGCTGGCAAGGGAAGGGGACTTTTCGATCCGGGCCCAAGTGAGGTACACGTCGAACAAAAGGAGCAGAACACCTAGGCGAATAATCGAGCGCTTATTCCAAGCGAAGAAAGGTCAGTGTTTTATGTCCAGTGGGTCATCTCATGGTTGGAGGTCAAGAGGCCTACATCGAACTGATTGTCGTCCCCTCCAAGGCGGTTAAAAAGGAGGTGTCGATACACCTACTCTAGTCAGTCATTGGTCCCAATGAATCGTTGTCACCCGACGGTTCAGCCTACCTGAGGCTTTATGAGCACCAGATCGATGAAGATCACGACAAAATCGTATTCAACATATTTGTCTGCGAAGCGTTGGCAGCGCGGACATTGCGTCAGCCGCACCCCTTTACCCAGAGAGCGGTCATCGGCACGGCTATAAGTACTGTACAAGTGCGAGACAGGATAAGAACACTCGATGCAGATAGGCATCGTGTCATTGAGCGCTTGTCATGCTGGAGCCCACAACACACCGTGTCAGAAGGGTGAATCGATGTATGGCAGGGCAGAAGGGAGATCAATCGAAGGTTGCGGGGAGAAGAGCAACTGGAACTCAATCCGGAAGGCGGTGAGCATCTCTATATTCATGCCATCATAGAAGGATCAAATCGCTTCCTCTCTATCGTCTATATACATTGATTCTATATACATTGGATCCAGTCTGCAGACAGTCAATCCACGACTCCAGTATCGTCCGCCCAGCTCGGCTCGATGCTGCGGCATACCGCCTCATAATCCCCAAATCGCTGGGGGTCATCAACCAACCCAGGAGTCGTCCAAAACATGGTCCAGTTCGTATCAGCTAACTTCCACGTTCCCTCGGACCGTTCAAAATACCATTTGTTAACGGGATTGTCCTTGCGACTGCGCCAGCATACTCCATTGGGGAAACAGGTACGGACCATGGCATTGAACACAATATCAGCCACGCCACCAGCACCCTGGCTACGCTTTAGCACGGCAAACTTGTCAAGATATGGGACCATCCGAGCCTCGCTAGCAGGACTGCCGTCATTCTCAACGCCTGGTGGAAGCTCCCACGTCAGGATAGCGCCACCTTCATACTCGCCGGCAATGATCAGCCCCGCTAACCGGTCATGTATGCGGTTCAGATAATCCTGCACGTCGAGCTTCCGATTGAATGAATCCTCAATCAAGGTTACGAGCCGAGGAAGGTCGATGCTTGGGTCATCCAATCGCAAGCGTGGTCGACCCTCGGCAGTCCATGCCTCAACGCGAGGGTTAGGGATGATCGTCAGTGGCATGCCCCGTTTTACAAACGTCGTGCGCGAAGTGGGTGCCGTCAGAGAGCCTCGGCGGCCACTCACTGCCTCTCGCCGGCTGACCGGCAGCGATGAAGAGAGCAGGGGCTTATCTGTAAGCAAATTGTGGATGAGAGGATTTCGCTGTCGTCGAGTTCCCACAGCCAAGCCAGAGGGGGATGTTTGGGGCGCCATGGCTGAGTTTGCGACTTCGGCAGGCGAGGTTATGATACCAGAGGAAGTGGCAGGTAACATAGCCAAAACCTTCTGGGACAATGAAAGATTGCCCAAATGGCCGTCAACCGCGGCCACCTCCAGTCTTGGACCCGACACGTCCGCATCGTGATCCACAAACTCTGAGACAGTATCACTGTCGGTCAAGGATGGCACGCTTTTATCAGAACTAGACAACCGCTCATTTTGAGCAATTGCCGACTGCCGAACACCGAGTAGCTCTTGTTTGATCTCATCATACTCTTGTTCCATATTGATAAAAACGTGGGAGGCCTGTGGTCCACTAAAGGCCGGTATCCCTCCCAGAGGATCTAAGAGAATCACCCGATCTAGTGAGACCTCCCTTTGGAAACTGCTGATCCTCTGTGCAGTGAGCCAGGGGTCCTCATCCGGATCGGGATGGGATGCCAGGCCTGCAAGCTCCTTTGTGAGCGCAAGTACAGCAGTATCCGCCGGTAAAGTGACCGCCTTGGGCGCATCTTCGGTGTAAGCAATGGGGGCCACGATGACAATGTGACCGTCCCGCAAGGGCCCTAGAAGAGATTTTCGGGATAGGACCGTCGGATGACCTAGATCTCGAGGGGAAAGTGACAAGACCGAATCCAGGTGAGCTGACTTGGAGTCGGGCTGCGCATCGACAGCATTTGAAAGTCGGTCTGCCTGTTCTGCAGCGATCTTCCGTAACACATTGGGATGATCTCCAGCTCCTGGGTCGACCACGACGCAGCTAGACATGCCGAGCCTATTGAGCTGACACAAGGTCTTGGCAACACCATCAATTATATAGTCATCGAAGAGCTGCGGTGTTGTTATCTTGACAAGCGCGAGATGCAATCGCGGCTCCGACGTCACGGGCGGAGGAGTTGGCGTGGAGTCTTGTCGAAAGACCGGGCTGTCGTAGACGGATCGTGAGGCTCCGTAGAATGACCCTAAATTCACCCCCAACGAAAGCGACTGGGGCGTGATCTCCTCCTTGTGTTTCTCGGTTTGTTTATTGTTCGGTCCTTTCAGTGAGTGCTGAGCTTTCAGTCGAGCCAAGTAGGATTTCGCTTCTCGTTTGGTTGACGCAGAGTTTAGCAGGCTAAGGAAGAATTCCTAGAAGAGCAAAGACCAATTGATGTGTCAGTCTATGGGACCATATGGCAGAGCGCACGCGATCAACATACGCGGTCCAACAACTTCTCCTTCGCCCGACGACCGAGTCGGTCGTGACTTTTGCTGGTTGAAGAAAAGTCGGCGCTTTGGTGAATTTGCCGATCGGTAGAGGAGGAGAGCGACCGATGAGGCAGAGGGCCTAGAGCTTGTTTGCTGCCACAGAGTGAAGCTCGGTGCTGCTATCAAAACAAAAGGGAAGGGAAATGTCGGTCAGCGCGCAGTCCGAGGAAGAGCTCGCGGGGAATTTTCTCTCACCTGCAGCAGGGACGATTTGGCCGTGCGCGGCCACACGAGCGTCCTCGAGCTCATGGTTTGTTTGCGACGCAACCCGAGGTGTCTAGAGTCCGAAATGGATGCATAGGAGGAGGAAACTGGGGATCAACAAGAGGGAACAGGAGATCAAGGGCGTGTGGGGACAGGAAGACCTCGGAGGACGAGAGTCAAAAAATGAGTCGATGCGGAATATGACGCATTCCGTTGTCGGCCACTATTTGTTCGCCGATAACGCCGATCAGGCACTCTCCCCACCAAAGGAACTCAATTCTCTAGCTTTATGGATTCGTCTTCACATGCCCCACGATCTGGTTCTCCTTGCTCTGCAGCCGCTCGACCGTGGTTTGAAAGAGCCGGGGCAGCCTCGTCTGCTCGTACGCCGTCCCATCCACAATCATCCGTGCAAGGCCTTCGGCCGAAAGGAATACCTGCGGCATTCCGTGCCCGTTAAAACCCGCGATAACGACCTGACCAGGCTTGTGAGGCACGTGTCCGATATGAGGGGAGCCGTCGCTAGAATAGCCCATGACTTTGTTGGTCAGTATGGCCCAACTCCTTCGCATCATGTTTCGGGTGGCAGGGGAATAGATCACATACTTCCGGTCCACACTCGATCCGTGTACGCGCCGGTGTTGTCCCAGCCTTCGAAGTGTCGCTGCATGTAGTCGTCAAAGTAACGAACCGCAGCATCTATGACACGGCTATCATCCGTATTGTCGTACCACTGCGTCTCGTCTTCGTAGAACGTGGGCTTTGCCCCTCCCACGATGATGCTGCCATCCGGGCGGGGGATGAGGTAGTCATAATGCCAGTCGTTGAAGCGCAGCATGTAGGAATCGACCAATGGCTTTGGAGGGGGGTTGGGCACTACGATTCGGCTGCAGACGCCACGTACGGGGACAATCTTATCCTTGTATTCTTTCGCAATGGCCGATGTATACCCATTGCTGGAGAAGACCACCCACTTCGTCCGAATGGATCCTCGCTGAGTAAAGATTGTCCAACGGCCATCCGAATCTGCAGTTTCTGAAATCTGAATCACCGGTGTATGTGTCTGGAGGTTGACCCCAGCTGACAAGAGTCGCTCGAGAAGCTGCGTGACAAATTTGTATGGCCAAAGTCGGGCCGTCGCGTAGCTAAAGCCACCTTTGGCGCCTTTTACACCTGAAATCTGAGACGCAGCTATCAGTACATTGGCGAGTATGAATCCATGGAGCTGGAACGCACCATGTCTATGGCCTCTTTCGGAATGAAGCCGGCCGCCTTAGTCGTCTGAGACCCTGCAGCGATGAGGGATTCATATGCATCCCTTGCTCGGGCCAGATAGTGCTCATCAAAATGCACATCCATCGCGCGGCTGACCTCGAACTCACATTCGATCTTCTCCTTTTCCAAGAATGACTGGAAAGCTGCGATGTGCTTGGCCTCGAAGGCAGCGACTTCCTCGGCCGCTTCTGGGCCATGTTGGCGAGCCAAGACACCGATTCGATTGTATGGGTCTGGCTTCAGATGACCTCCTGTGTAGAGATGTCCCAAGGTTATCATGTGGACAATGTTGAGCGAAAGAGTCAGAGTAATGCTTGCCGTTTCGGCCTGTAGCTCCCGAACATGCTTGTCGCGCTTCTAAGATCACGATTGACGGTGCTTGGCTGGAGGCCTGGGACCGTTGCAGGCAATGATAGGCGGTCGAAGCTCCTGCATAGCCAGCTCCGACGATGACAATATCAGCCGTGTCCGGGAGTATCTCGGTAGAGCGGTGGTTGTCGAGGCGATGGGGCTGGGACCTCCAGAACGAGGTCATGCCATGGTCAATCGGGAAAGAAGAGCTCGTCATTGTGGTGTTGTTATGGTCCAACGCTACAGATAGTGTGTGGTAGTTTCACGAAGGTCAATTCATGAGTGAAGATGAGAAGCAGCTGTGATCTTGGGGTGTAGATAAGGGTTGGTCTGAATGGCCATGCAAGTGCGGAGAAGGTGGGATGGCGGCGGATGCTGCCAATCATTGTGCAGAACATTGTCGATATTCATTTGAACTTATCTGCTTGGTCTAGTGGTTGTCCAGAGAGGCATTCCTTTTTGGACAGGACCACCAGACATACTTCGACTTTGATACCACTATCCCGTGTTAACCTGTGTTGACCTGTGTATAGTTTGAGGATATATATTGGAGTGGTGGGCGAGAAGGATCCTGCCTCTTAATGGCGCTTCTTCCATCGGTCAATGCAAGGGAAGTAGTCGTCAGGATTAATCCTAAGGAAGTCAAGCTGTCTCGAGCATGGTACGGTCGGTAGTATTCCGTAGGAGGTCCGTATAGTAGGTATCTCGTCGGGGAAGGCATCCGACACCTCAGGCACTCCGCTAATCCGAAGAGGGCAACACGGAGGAACCCGGGGTAACAATCTGGCCCTCAACTATACACCTCTTCCCTTCCAGACATCATCGCCATCATCGTGAGTCCATCTCTCCTCTCCTCTCAGCAGAAAAGCTCAACGCAGACCTTCTTTCCGATCATCATTCCCCCCCCATGTGCTCACCTTCCAAAACGGATGTCCGATCTTATCATCGTGGTTCCAGAACTCTCGTCTCCAGCAGACTCCATTCCGACGGCTTATTCTACCTGAAACCACCTCCCCGACCCCGACGTGTGTGACTTCTCGTCGTCCGGTCGGCAATGCGATGATATAGCACCTGCCAGCGAGCGACCAATGCAACCGACCGGCGACGCAGGAAAAAAGACCCGAGGCCATCAGCCCACAGCCGATCCTTCCTCCGACAAGCTTTCCCGTCTTATCGCGGCGGCCGCATCGAGCCAAGAGCCCGCCAGTCCCCCACCCACGGGTCTGGTCGCAAGGACGCCTTTCCGAACATTCGGACTCGGGTGGCCTCTTTCTTCATCCTCCTTGCCCCTAGCCAATCCCTTCCCTGGTCCTTGTCGGAGATCCCCTGTCCTGTATTCGTCCATTCGCCTCCGTGTCCTGCTCCAGTTTACTCTCCATTGAATTTTCGCCCTGTTCTGTACCTGTGGCGTCTCGCGCCCGTCGCTTTCTCCTATTGCCTCGTGCCGCAACAATTTTTTTGCGCCCACTCCTCCCCCACCTTTTTTTTTCCTCTCCCGCCCCCGTACCTTGTCTAGTCGCCAGCAACGATGCAAAGAGACGGCGACCAGACCATGTCCGACCAACCCGCTCAGCAACCGGCCGACCAGCCCATCAACGGGCTCAAGCCTCTGTCCAACGCCGACTCCAGGTCGCTGCCCACCACCGGGAGCGACCTTTCGCGCCTGAGTGACCGGTCCGAGAATGTCCTGTCGAATGGCCTCACCCTCGAAGTCACCGAGGACGACGACGAGGACGAGGAAGTGGATGAAGACTACGTCGCTGTGGACCATGAGGATATCAACGAGTACCCCTACTGGTTTCGCCGTCCTCCGGTGCACCGACGCACCCAGCTGGACGAACTACACCCTTTCGTCCAGGTTCTGACCGTCTCTAATGTGGATGACTGTGTCAAAGTGGAAATGGCTTTCCCCGAGCACGAGCGCTGCTCGCGCGACAAGGTACGTTCCCATAGCCAATAGAACAGGGGAAAAAAATGAAAAATGAAAAATGAAAATCCTCCGAGCACCTGCAAGTGGTTCTTGGCTGACTGGTTCAAAGTTCCTTTATCGTCTCAACAGATGCCCCGAACTGTGCCTGGGTCTCTTCACCCTCCCGATTGTGCCAGAGGGACAGCCTAAGCCGCGCCCGACGCTGGTTGGCCATGTTATCGCTACGCGAACCTCCAAACCCACGGTGACGGACAAATCGATGCAGTTGCCTTCGACCTGGCGAACGGAGCGCTTCGCCGTGGAAGATGGTGAAACCGTCGGTCACGACGAGTATGGCAACACGATCGTTATCCACTCGCTCGCCGTTCTCCCAGAACACCAGGGCAAGCAGGTCGGAAGCACCTTGATGAAGTCGTATATTCACCGAATCAAGGAGGCGCAGATCGCGGACCGCCTGTCAATCATTGCCCATGATCACCTGATTCCCTTCTACGAGTCTCTCGGGTTCGAGAATCATGGCCCGAGCAAGTGCCAGTTTGGTGGCGGTGGTTGGACCGACTTGGTAAGTTCCTTGTATTTCCCTGCAGGACGCTGGGATGTGCTCCATGCTGACGCCGATTGTTAGATGCTGGAGTTCCACAATGAGTGAGTAGGATTACAATGGTCGCCCGCTATCCTTTTTCAACATCAACTTGCCCTTTCCCCATGCAATGCGACTGCTCGCATCTCCCTTGATTCTCATTGTTGCCTCTGCTGCTGTTTTACTTCATTTCATCCATTATTTTTTTTTTTTTTTTCCTATTCGCTCAAGTCTATCACGACACGTCATGCACGCTACGTTATTGTTTTAACACTGGGTTTGGCTTTTTGTTTCTTCAAATGGTGGGATAGAGAAGATATCAAAACAACGGAGTTTGCGTGTCCGGGCTACGATGATTCTCCGGGACAGATACCCAATGCTGATGATGACGACAACGATGGGATGGTCAGGAACGGGAATTGTGTATCATTAGTCCCATAGTAGTTCAATGTACATGATTATGAACGGAGAACGTATGTCTATTGCAAGGTGGCCAACTCTGGCAATCATAATTGCTTTCTGTACCTGAGGCAACTCTGAGAAGATAGACGTCTTAGTCAGCTGGAAAAAATGGGCGTTCCCCCACATCACGTGCCGTTATCTCACCGCCCGCCAAAATCTGCCGCGACCGCCCGACAATATTTTTTTTTTCGCTCTCGTTTCTTTTCGGCCGTCAAGAGGAGGGGAATTTTGCACCGTCTCTCCCTTATCACCACTTTTTATCCCCAGATCCCGGCCCTATTCGTGAGTGTTGTGCATCCTGACGACTTAGGTGCCCATCATGAAGACCACTTGGAAAGATGTATGCCTATTTGCCTCCCGCTGATCCCTCCATCAGTCGGACTGACCGCTTCGTTAGATCGCTCCTGTGCCGACGAGCCAGGAGTTCCTGGATATCGTTCTCAGTCGCACTCAGCGTCAGCTGCCCACGCAGATTCGTGCCGGTTTCAAGATCAGCCGTATTAGAGGTACATTGCCCGCCCGAAATGTCGCATCTTGATGGTCTCCTATTGAGATCCTCACTATGGCCCTCCTGGTATCGAACAAACGCTCACACCAAAGTCTGATTAGGATTCTACACTCGAAAGGTCAAATACACCCAAGAGACTTTCTGCGAGAAGTTCGATGCTATTTTGGCGGGGTTCCCCCGCCTGCAGGACATTCATCCGTTCCGTAAGTTGTCCCCTGAAGAATGTGCCGGTGCGTTTTTGGCTCGGCGGTCTAACCTCGGATTAGACAAGGATTTGATGAACACCCTGTACGATGCCGACCACTTCCGTATTGCCCTCGGTCAAGTTTCTACCGCCAAACATCTCATTGAGACCGTGTCTCGCGATTACGTCCGTTTGATCAAGTATGCGCAATCTCTGTTCCAGTGCAAGCAGCTTAAGCGGGCCGCCCTCGGTCGCATGGGCACCATCTGCCGTCGTCTGAAGGATCCTCTCGTCTACCTCGAGCAAGTTCGCCAGCACTTGGGTCGTCTTCCTGCCATCGACCCAAACACCCGCACTCTGTTGATCTGCGGTTATCCCAACGTCGGAAAGTCCAGTTTCTTGCGCAGCATCACCCGTGCCGACGTTGATGTCCAGCCCTATGCCTTCACCACAAAAAGCTTGTTCGTCGGTCACTTCGACTACAAGTACCTGCGCTTCCAGGCGATCGACACCCCTGGTATTCTGGACCACCCTCTCGAGGAGATGAACACGATTGAAATGCAGTCTATCACCGCCATCGCCCATTTGCGGTCCGCTGTGATGTATTTCATGGATCTTTCCGAGCAGTGCGGCTACTCTGTTGCCGACCAGATCAAGCTCTTCCACAGCATCAAGCCTTTGTTCGCCAACAAGATTGTGTTCCTGGTCGTTAACAAGATCGATGTCCGCCGTCCTGACGAACTGGAGCCTGAGTACCAGCAGGAGCTCCAAAACATCCTGAAGTCTGGTGACGTGGAGATGCTCCAGTTGTCCTGCACCACCACCGAGGGTGTGACAAATGTCAAGAACGCTGCATGCGACAAGCTTCTGGCCGAGCGTGTTGCTCAGAAGCTCAAGTCTGGCACCAACAGCTCCGGAACTCCCGGTGGCCGTCTGGGCGATGTTCTCGCCCGTATTCACGTTGCCCAGCCTATGGGTGGCGCGACGCGCGAGACCTTCATCCCCGAGGAGGTGAAGAACCTGAAGAAGTACGACAAGAGCGACCCCGAGCGACGGATGTTGGAGCGCGATCTCGAGGAGGAGAACGGTGGTGCGGGTGTCTACAACATCGACCTCAAGAAGACCTACGTTCTCGAGAACGACGAGTGGAAGCACGACAAGATTCCCGAGGTCTTCAACGGCAAGAACGTGTACGACTTTGTCGACCCGGATATCGAGGCCAAGCTGGCGGCTCTCGAGGAAGAGGAGGAGAAGCTGGAGTCGACCGGCTACTACGAGTCCGAGGAGAGCGTGGAGGACGCCGACGACGCCGATATCCGCATGAAGGCCGACCTGATCCGCGAGAAGCACGCCCTCATGCGCAACGAGGCCAAGATGCGCAAGTCGCTCAAGAACCGCGCCGCGATCCCCCGCAGCGCCAAGGCGAAGAAGCTCTCGCAGATGGAGGAGGCCCTGGAGGAGGCCGGTTACGATGTCGATGCGGCGTCCGCTCGCGCGCGCACCCAGACGCACACCCGCGGTCGCACGACCACCCGCGACACGGAGGACGATGCCATGGATGTGGATATGTCCGACCCGCGCGCTGCCATCGCCAAGGCCAAGGGTCGTGCCCGCAGCCAGGCTGCCACCAACCGTCTCCTGGACGGTGTCACCGATTCCACGGCCCGCGACAAGGCCGAGCGCCTGAAGAAGCTGGGCCAGAAGAAGATGAACCGCATGGCCCGTGCTGGAGAAGCCGATCGACACACCACCGCCTCTCTCCCCAAGCACTTGGTACGCGACCTTGTCCCTCATCCTGTCTCCCACAAACATGACATGCTAACCAGGATCACAGTTCACCGGCAAGCGGACCATCGGCAAGACCCAACGTCGGTAAAGGCCTCATGCGTGACGAGCCAACCGATACCTCTAATATTCCTCATTTCTTCCGTCATGAACTGGGTATTAAAAAGAAAAAGGGCGTCGGGTGTTTGATTTCCACTGCTTCTTTTGTGTGCCTGCGCTTGCGCTTTGTTTTGCGTCGGCCTTTGTGCCCCCCCTCCTCCAAGCCACATTTGTTTAGATGCTCCTACGGTTTTTGCTCTGGATGGATATACCGCGTAAATACCTGGTTGGGGTTTTGCTCCCAATTGAGAGTCGTTTTTGATGTCTGTTTGTCGGGAGTCCTTTCCTCACTCTTCTTCACCGGAAAAGTGATTCATTATCTACCTGCTTTTTAGACTGAGACCTACGATGAATTTTATGACATGCTTTTGTGCAGTGACTGAGATCTTCTGGTGGGTTTTCGTACACATTGTCCTAGAAATTCTGCAAGGAGAATGAATACCAACCAACCCATCCCATAATGCTCCCAACACGTGTGGATCACTGGATATTCTAGACATCCGACTAATTGCCGAGGAAAAAACAAATTCACTGAGTAATCAATTGAAACCTCCATCTTGAAACATACACAGCAAAGGAAAGAAAAGAAAAAGTGGTATGTATTCAACCCTAACCCAAACGCCGATAGCTTCCTAAACCGGTTCATTCGATCCTGCGAAGCCTATGCATGAACGCATCAAAAGCAAAAAAGGGCGTTCACCCACTGTTGTCCTCAGGGACATAGTGGCAGACCTATAAATGTACAAAATGCTCTATCATTCTTTTAAAAGAGAGTGGATGGCACGGGATCCTGCTTTCTTTTGTCTGTGCCCCCTTTTCTCTCACATTTGAGAGGATTGAAGATGCATGATCGAGGCAAGGACGGGTTTACTCGCGGATCTCGTGGTTGGGCTCGCCGTGTTCGGCCTCGCCCTCCTTCTTGGGAGTGCCGGGGGCCCGGTACATGTCCTCGATGATACCCGAGGGAGGCTCCCAGCTGGAGCTCTTCCAGGGCTTGACGCCGAGGACGTACATGGTGTCGACCTCCTCGAGGGTGCGGCCCTGCGTTTCGTTGACGAAGAAGAACACGACCAGGACACCGGCGAAACAGCAGCCCGCGAAGACGTAGCCATAGGCAAAGTCAATGGAGCTGGAGATGAAGGGAGTGAAGAAGGAGATGAGGAAGTTCCAGGTCCAGTTGGCGGCGGTGGCAATCCCAATGCAGATCGCACGGTAGCGGGCAGGGTAGAGCTCCGAGCAGATACTCCAGACAATGGGACCCCAGGTGGTACTGAAGCCGACGATGAAGAAACAGGTGAAGACGATCATGGCGGCTCCGGCCTGGGGGGTGTTGGGCGGGTTGGCCAGGTCCAGGGCGAAGTGGCCGACCGAGGCCCAGATCATGAAGCAGATGAACATCCAGCCCGCACCAACCATCAGACTGTTGCGACGACCGTAGTGCTCGACGATGTAGAGACCCGGGAGAGTCATGCCAAAGTTGACAGCACCCAGGATGATCTGGGTGATGTAGCTGTTGTCGAGGCCGGTCGAAGTAAAGATGGAGTTTCCGTAGTAGAAGATGAAGTTGGCACCGGTCAGCTGCTGCAGGGACTGCAGGACGATACCCAGCATAGTCCGGTAGAACATGCGGGGGCCGGTGACGATCTCGTGCCAGGAGGCCTTGCCGGCGGCGCGTTCCTCATCGAGCTTCTCCTTCATATCCTGCATTTCCTGGGCGACACAGCGGTGGTTGGCGGGGACACCATACAGCTTGCACATCACCTCCCGGGCCTCATCGATACGACCATTGCGGTAGGCGTAGCGGGGGGACTCGGGCAGGAAGAGAGTACCGATACCGAGGATCAGGGGCCAGGCGAAACCGACCCCCATGGTAATTCTCCAGGAGGCGGTGGATTCGATCGTCTCGGTACCAAAGTTGACCAGGTAGGAGATGAAGATACCGAATGCGACGAACAGCTGGAAGGCACTGACCATGGCACCGCGCACCTGGCGAGGAGCCGATTCACTCTGGTACATGGGCACCACACTGGACAGGGCACCAACACCGAGACCGGCGACCCAACGGCCCATGGCGACCTGGACCCAGTTGGAGTCGGTAGCGATCTGGATGATGATGCCGACGATGTGGATCAACGACCAGAAAGAGATGGACATCTTGCGGCCGATCCGGTCGGCAATGGGGGCCGCGACGAGGGCACCGATCATGGTACCGATGGACAGCTGAAGACGGGGTCAGTCGGGAAGACTGGGAGTCGCGTGGACGCGGGGAGGTCAAAACATACCAGACCGACAATCAGACCGTTCCGGACATTGCTGAAGGCATAGGTGCCATCCGCCTGGCGCTCGGCAAAGCGTCTCTTGAAGTCATCCATCGTGGTGAAACCGGAAATTTGTCCTAGGATTGACGGTGAGTTGGGATGGATCTCCACGGGACAGGAAAGCGATGCAGCATACCGGTGGAGTAACCAAAGATGAAACCGCCCATGGAGACAACGACACCCAGGATGAAGGACCGCCAGGTCAGGTACTTGACGGGGCTATCGTCGAGGACGGCATCATCCTTCTCCAGATGGGACTCGGAGCGAGCTGGCGTGGAGGACTCGGAGTGTTCTTTCTGTTCCACCCGAGGTTTAAGTCGGGACATGAGGTTGCCAACACCCATGGTGACGGTGGATGTCGAAGCCGTAAGCCGGTTAGGAGAGGCACTGGAAGGAGAGAGGAAAAGGGAGAAGGAGAAGGAGGAGAAGAAGAAGAAGGGGGAAAAGAGGGATGAGGAGGCAGAGAGAGGAAGCTGGGGAGCAAAGTGCGGGCAGTGGAGAGATAAATACGATGGCACATCCGCTCCAGCCGAACAGTCGAGAGGATGTGGAGAGTCACCAGGACGTAATCACGAGGGAACAAAATCTGAGAGCGAGTCGGCAGTTGAGAGAGATTGGAGAAGGGTGTTCTCGGGGCAGGACCATGGCAGGAAAAACGGGGCCCCGATGTCTCGAGACACGAGAGTCCGTTGAGCGTCGAGTGGAGAGACGGTGGACCAGGAACACATAGTCCATCGGACGACGGCGCAGGAACAGGAGACGTGCGAGAACCACTCAAGGGACTGCCGCCATGGGTTCCGATGATGATACCATGACTTCCGGCCCAGTCGTGCGGACGAGCAGCATCACCGTCATCACTACGGGCTCTATGCTTGTTGCGGCCGGTCAAAATCCGACGGGAACACTACGGACCATTCTTCCGGGCTACAGACTACAAATGACATCGGAGGGCAGGCCGAGTGAGAAGACGTGATGGTGTGACAATGGCAGAGGCGTGGGCTGACCTCGCTGCGGTATTCCGTACCGTTCGAGATGAACAGAGATTTCGATCCGTCCCACCACTGGCAATTTCGGGTGGTCTAGGAGTGGGAGCAACCGCCTCAGCAGCATCATGCTGGGCATGTCGCTACACAGAACCTTGAAAACCTAGAGTGGTCAAGTTGCCGCATCCGGCGGGCAAAGTGTGGTTAGAGAGATCGCCAAGTGGATCCCACGACTGTTCCGGTGGGCGATCCCGATTTGGTCAGAGTGTGCCTCGACTTCAGGAACCCTGAAGGAGGGTCTGTCGGAGAGAAGGAGAAAAAAAAAAAACCGAATCACATAGCGGACGTCCACGGGGACCGGGCGCGAACCCGACCCGATATTTATCCTCTGTGGTGATGTCGATTTCCTTGCGTTTCCGCACCGTCCTGATCAGACCCTGTTCGGTCCGGGTTAGGCATCCCGAGATGTTCGGCCTGCCGGCGCCCGACCGACTCGGGATCGACCTCACCCAAGTCGACTCGGTGTGCCGATTCGGGATCGACCAGCTCCTCGGACCAGCCCGAGAAAGGACCGGAGCGGATGCCACAGCGGTCGCCATCCCATTTAGAGCTCACCGACCGGTGGATTTCGCCCCGTCGACCCACTCGCAGAATTTTGAGTCCGCACCAGCTCTCTACTCTGTAAGCTGACCTTATCGCGTCCGTCTCAGGGCCCTGGGTGGACGCCGAGCGGAGCCAGCGGCCTCCAACCAGCATTCCCAACCGATCTTCTCAGGCTCGGAGCTTCGCCGTCAGCTTCATCGCACGGCAGGTGTGGACCGTTTGGGTCGACGGTGAAGGAGCAGACCATGGCAAACCATGCCCAGGGGCAAAGCAGTGTCTCGTCGATCGGCAAGATGCCGTAACCGAGATGGAGCAGTCAGCAGAAAAATCATCTCATCGTGGCGAATGTTGAGACGGGATGATCATGCTCATGGTTCGTGATCCTTCACTCAGTCCCGGTGAAAGACATGACAATGGTGGCAGTAAGTAGTCGTCGTGGAAGAAATGTACTCGTCGAACCTACCATATTGGTTGTACAAGCAGCCCAGCTGTCAACCATCGATGTACCTGGTCACCCAAAAAGTCAGCCGGACCGAGGACACTAGCGAGTGTAGATCTATTCTTAGACACGACTGAGAATTCGTCCCTGCTGGCTCAACACGCCGAGTTTCCATTCCGATGCATAGGCTCTCGCTAGACGATTATTATTATTTTTTTTTTTCCCTTTTTTTCTTTTTACTTACTAGTCGCATTCTCTAGGCATACGCAACCTGCCTCAATGAGGTACTCGTACCACCGATGACTTCCGTACGGAGTAAAATGACGAATGCCAACCCGTGAAAACGGTGTCAAGTCCGCATTGGCAGTCTAGACACAAGGAAACCCCGAAATTCAACCGTGACACCCAATGGGCATCACCACAGTCATCTATGACAAAGACATTCAGGTGATGTTTTAGGTTCTATTCGGAATTCGCCCTGTGGTCTCCTGTTCCGGCTCCAGGCTTTCCAGAGACTTACTTCGTAGGGTTAGTGCCTCGTAGGCAAGTCAGAATTCTGGACCCTGGATCATAGTAGTAATATGTATTACTGTCTAAGTGATGACCAAGGGGAGGAACGGAAAACATTGTTACATCATTGGATTCGAGCCTTTTCTGGATCAGGGCCAGTCCTTCATGGTCGAGCTCGGAAGTTCATACCGCAAACCCACGCGAATGAATGATGGGTGGTCAGGAACCTAAACCATGACTTGTGTCGGCGCTTAATCATTACGCATGTAAAGCTACTGTTCACATCGCGGGACTCAATGTCTAGGCAGAGGTGGAGTTTCATGATGGAAAGACAGAGCCGAAATGGCCAATTCAAAGCGGTTGTGTGCTTCCCTTGGAATTGAGGGATAAGAAAACATTGTACCTGGAGAGCTGAGTTGATTGGCTCGGTGCCTGAGGTTCCCCGATGCTGGCGCTTTCTAAGTTGACTGACCTGACGGTCTGGATGCGGGCTTCTCCATCTTAGACCCGAGCCACATCATTGCTACTGCACACTGGAAATCTAGCATTCGGTCTTCATGAAGCCTTTTGAACGAACTCCCTAGCCGCCTTGATTACATATAGGACAACTCATATAACGTCACGACCATACCTCATCGCTGGCATCCACTGCAATCCCCAAAGCCGCACGAGCCATCACACGAGGTCATCGTCACTCAGGTCCGCTTCTTGCCCTTCTCCCGCTCAGCCTTGCGCAGAGCACGCTTGCGGATCGACTCGTGCATCCCACGGTTCTGGCGGACCACGAAATTGGTCATCGTACCAGTGATGCAGGTCAAGAACCAAGCCATGATGCCGTGACTCCAGTACGGGGAAGAGCTGTACGCATAGGTCGGCGAACCACCGCTGCGACCAATCTTGGCAAGGGTGGCCTTGACGAAAGAGCGAGGGTTGGGAATCAGAGCGCTCGTGCGACGCACCTTGGACATGGCCGAGGTGATGAGGTACGCCTGCACCAGCTCAACGGTGATGCCGTGCGAAGCAAGCTCCGATCCCAGCGAGGTCGACCACTGCTGCAGGAAGGCCTTGCTGCCGGAGTAGGTGGCGAGGAGAGGCGTGGGCAGAAGACCGCCAAACGAGCCCATCGTCAGAATGAGACCACGCTTGCGCTGCATCATTCCAGGCACGACGAGCTGGGTGACACGCAGCGTGCCCATGCAGTTGATGGTGACAATGTCGGTCATCTCCTCCTCCGAGGTCAGGGCGAAAGGAACGGGCATGTCGTGGCTCTTTCCGACGTTGTTGATCAGCACGGCGACATCCAACTCGCCCACCAGGTCCTTCAGCCGCTGGTAGTCGCTGTCCTGGTTGAGGGCAAAGTCCATCGCCAAGGTCTTGGTTTGCACGGAGGGGTATTTGGAGGTGATCTCCTCGCCGAGGGTGGTCAGCTTCGAGGCGGTGCGAGACACGAGCACAATGTTGAATCCGTTTCGAGCAAGCTGGAGGGCGAATTCCTTGCCCAGTCCGTCGGAGGCACCGGTGACGACGGCCCAGCTACCCTTGGGGCCGAAGGATCGGAGCTATGGAAACTCATGTTAGCCTTCAATTCGCAAGAAGATATGTAGGGGTTGACGCACAGATTTTCCAGGCAGAACCAACAGACTCATGAGGACTCTGACAAACGTCAATGCCTGACAGAGCACAAACAGACCGCCGACGCCCATGAAGGACCAGGCTGCCACTGCCTGCCATCCGGGAGCCACATTGAGCTGCCACTGGGACGGACAGGCGAAGACCTTGGAAAGGCAAGAGGCGTATCGAGAGAGGTGATCCATGATGGCAGGTTTATCCCATCAATGTGGTCCAACAGGGAATGTAGAAAGATGGATAGAGGAGAAAGAGGAAGAGAGAGCGCGAGAGCAATCAGTTGGGGAAGTTTTGGTTGGGGTTGCCAAGACTGGGTGCGACGACCGAGGTCCCCTGATGCCAACCTGGACAGCTCCCTCACCTACCTGCGACTGACTTACCACTGTCACCCTCCTGGAACACCATCAACAAACTCCTCGCCGGCAGTTCTCAATGGCCGAGCTTCTCTCCTACCTACCTCCCTTCGAGGGGCTACTCCCCAAATGGCTCTTCCTGGTGTGTTTCCCCCGCCGCGTCGCGTCGCTGCGCTTCAAATCCTCCGCTCACCCACCATCTGCAGGTGTCCGTGGTCTCCACGGCCAACAGCTTCCAAGCCTACCGATCCGAATCCTACGCTGCTCAGCTCTACAATGGCAAAACCGCCGACGGACGCCCCTACACAAATGCCCTCTCCTCCCGCACCTTCGGCACTTGGACACTCATCTCGTCCGTCATCCGCATGTACACCGCCTACCACATCTCCACCCCGGCGGTCTATGACATGGGCATGTGGACGTTTGGCATTGCCTTCTTCCATTTCGTTTCGGAATTGCTGGTCTACGGTACCGCCCAGCTGAAGGGACGCTTTTTCGGCCCGATGATGGTCGCCTCGTCGACCCTAGTCTGGATGTTTATCCAGCGAGACGCTTACCTTGGCGCTTGAGCGGCTCGACGAAACCTTCTCTCCGTTGCTTCAACACTCTTTGTGCCTTTGTATTCGTGGAATTGATTTATCAAGCGGACTAGCGGGCACTCGATATGATCGGGATAGTCAGAGTAAAAATACCCATTGCTAACAAAACACTACGAATTTCTATCCTGCTTCAACCGTCCAACTTCTTTCTGTACAGTTCTCCTCCGCAGCCCCGCAGCCGCGCGGCGGCCTGTTCCGGAGTGATATCACGCTGAGGCTCACCCATCATCTCATAACTACGCTCCAATCAGCATGCGGCAAAAATGGTCATGTAGGGGAAGGGGAAGAGAAACTTACCCGACCAAGAACTTGCGCACAGTGGCGCTGCGCAACAAGGGAGGATAGAAGTGCAGGTGCAGGTACGAGGACTCGACTTCCTCCTCGGTACCGTCCAGGGGCGCCTGGTGAATGCCCATGCTGTACGGGAAGTGCGTTTCGAACAGGTTGTCATAGCGTCGGGTGATTTCCGCAATGGCCTCGGCCAATTGCGACTTGTCGTCGGCAGAGAAGTCGACCAGCGCGCGCTTGTGCGTCTTGCTTACAATCATGGTCTCGAATGGCCAGATTCCCCACCAGGGGCAGACAACCAGGAACGCGTCGTTCTCAAAGACCACCCGCTCCTTCTTCTGGCTTTCCAGAGCCGCGTAGTCTTCCAGCATGTGCTTTCCGGGGTGTTCCTTGCGGTACTTCTTCAACTGCTCCAGCTCCATTCCCGGTTCCTCGGGCAGCGAGCTGGTGGTCCAAACCTGTCCGTGGGGATGGGGGTTGGAGCAGCCCATGGCCGATCCCTTGTTCTCGAAGATCTGCATGTAGCGGTACTGCTCCTTCGGCTGGGCCAGATCGATGTTGGCTGAGCTGGGAGGGAGAGTAGTGGCCGAAGCGACGGCGGCCAGGGGCGACTTCGGCGACAGGTGCGCTGTGTAGATCTGGGTCCAGGCGTCAATGACCGGCACGATCTCCGCCGGGGAGAGGTCCGCGAGCGTGAGGTTATGGGCCGCCGAGAAAGTCAGCACGTAGCATTTTCCGGTCACAGGCTCCGCCTGCAGGAAGAAAGACTCCGCGTCTGTATGATGGCTGATTAGTACCGGTTGTCTGGTCTCTCGACGTCATCCAAGCCACCCGCTTGCTGAGGGGCACGTACTGTCGGCCTTCTCGGGTGTGTAAGCCGCCTGCTCCTCCTTGACAGCACTGTAGTCGTTCACGAAGACAAAGGTCTTCTCGTACTTCGGGTTCGAGTCGCCCTGGGCGCGCTTGTTGCCGGGACACAGGTAGCAGGCGGGGTCGTAGCTAGGCAAGGTGGTCTTGGAAGGGCTCTCCTGCTGTCCTCTGCGGCGCAAAGAGGTTAGCCTCCTGTTGTTGCATGCTCCTCCAATCCCCGTCTCCTAATCTCCCGGGTCGAAACGGGAATCAATGGCAGGAGAAAAATTCTGTCCGTATACTTACTGCCAAGGGCGCTTGGTGCGGTGGGGAGACACCAAGATGTACGATCCGCGCAGCGGGTTGTAGCGGCGGTGGGAGATGTCGTCCAGCACGTTTTCAACCATGGTGACGCGGGAGAGTCAAGAAGGACAGTTCGAGTGCAGGAAATCAAGAGTCAAAGAATGAAGAGAGGGAGGAAAGTGACGAGCGTCCGCAGGCCAAAGAGGCGCGGCCAAGGGGAAAAGTTGGCCCGCGTCCTCGGTCGGCAGCGGGGGTCGCGGGGTCTCCGGAGATTGGGTCGAAACCCTGTCGGGACGGGGATTTCCCAGCCTGCGACTCGGCCTGCGTTCGGGTAATTTGCCTGCGGACTGTCTCCCGCGCATGAACGCTGACAGCCGGTGTCCTGTTCTTCCCCGGACTCGTCCAGCATCGCTAGCATCGTTGCGGAAACAGCATGCACTCAGCATGAGCCCATCTCCCGGAGCTTTCGCCCTCACTCGGAGAATTGACACGAACCGATCCTCCTACCGGCATCGGATTCGCTCGGGCAGAATGAACCGAAGGGGAATTTATCCAGGCGGTCTTGGCTGATTCCACTCGGGTGGCCGAATGTTTCGGGACTTTTTGTCCCGGAAGAAAGCGAGAGAAAAACACGCCGTGGCATGACGTCACGAGGGGCACGAGATGGTTGACACCTGAGGCATCTCTCTTATCGGCCGTTATCGCTCTCTTCCTCCAACGCATCGACTTGCATCACGCACACGCTCATTCCAGGAAAGGCTGGCGTCCCTTGCTCCGTCCAGGAATCAGGGTCATTCCATTGATATATAATTCCTCCTTTTCCGTCCGCTCTTCCCGGATGTATGCCCGTGTCGAACCCCCAATTCATGCCGTCCGTCACCCAGGAACCATGGAGACCACATGCCCCCCACAGCTCCACCTCTTCTCGCTACCGAACGAGGTATGCAATCATCCGTCAGGGACAGTCAAGGTAATGGAGACTCCTCACGCAGGTTACTGAAGCTGTGGGTGCAGGTCTTCGTCCAGATCCTCTCCCCGTTCCCCACGAGCGCCCTCCTCCGCCTCACCACCGTCTCTCAGCGCTTCCACGCCCTGATCCTCCGCATCCTGCACTATCGATTGCTCTTATCGGCATCGCTCAAGGATTATAAGCTCATCTTGGAGTGTTTCCACCCCAGCTCAAAGCTCATTGAGCCCCATGTCTTCTGTCAGTACCTCGGCACAGACGGGTTGAGTGACAAGCACGAGGGAAAAGGGTCTCTATATGAAAATGTGGCACCGGCACAGCAACTGGGCCGACTCAGCTCGCTTTATTCCCGATTCCGTCCCGAGGTCACAGTCGAGGAGAAGTCCAGCGGTGCCAGGCTGGTTCCGTCGGCGGGTAGGTGATCCCCGCGATTCGTCGATCATGGCACAGCGCTGATGCGGGTCGCGTGGGGATACAGACTGTGATCTCGACCGTCTCGTCGTCACTCGTCCGGTTAATCTGGAAGATTTCGAGAATTTCTCGCAGCTGTGTGTAGTAGTCAATATCGTCAAGGTCATGCCGGGGACCAATCTTCTGCTCAGCACTATCACGGTGGAAGATGGGGTGATTCGGATCTTCCGGGACTGGCTGAAGGATCGCGCGGAGAGGCCTCCATCTGGGTCCGGGGATCGCCCCGACAGGATGACGTTCTGTCAGGCTCGAAAGTGCTCTCCGGCGGAGGATAGTCGGATGCTGTGGGTAGGTAATAGTCGGAATATCGGGCTCAAGGTGCGAGTCCGTGAAAGGAGGCCTCTCGGCCAGCTGGAACCGATACTCGTCCACCAGGATGAGGATCCATTGACTTGCTATGAATTGTATATTGACGGTAAGTTTTCCGGTGGAAACAAAGCGGCCGCTTCTCCGATTGATGGCCTACTCCACAGAACTGTACGTTCGGACCACGCATCTCCTCATGACGATGGAGCAGTCGCTGGGGGAACGACAAAACTACCCCAAAGCCATGATCTTTACCCGGAGTCTTGGACAAGGTATGACCCTTGTGTGTTGACTGGTATCGTTACCCATCACGCCTGGGACACACATCGATTCATCTTTGCGGCACTGGTATCTCTGGCATCTTACTCACGCATTTCCAGACAGCGATCACGAGTCCTTCCGACCGGGATAGTTCGAGTAGGCAATAAGGGATGTATTATAGTAGCTCTACACGCATATTGCATCTGTTGGGCATATATCTGTGGATCCTGGCTGGGTGCCGTCCTAGACACATACCTGATACCAAATGTTCTACCAACATTTCCCGATGCTCCAATTATAGACTGTCAATGACTAGAGCTCCCCACAGCTTCTTCCCAGTTCCGGGCTATCCGCTCCCCATACTCCGGTGAATGCTAAGCTTTGTGGTAGATACCCCAGACGCTGGTTTTAAAGATCTCCCCGAGCAACGTTACCATTGCGGCCTTGAAACAGTCTCCCTCAGACGTGGAAGAGCGATGCAGCTGGGACGAAGCGAGTCCGTGACTGTTTCCGATGTCAGCAGCTCGAGCCACCGAGTCCATTCGACCAGGACTGTGTCCTGTGGCCTGGTCAGAGAAAGCTCACCGGGGGTGAAGATATGCAGTCTGGAATCATGAGCCGGCAAATACTTCCGATCGGTGCTGAGGCTTGGCGGCCCACCAACTCGGCTTGACGATGCCGACATCTCCACTCGTGCGTGCTGGCAGTTGAATTGGTCCCGTCGGCAGGAAAAACCACCGGAGAATTTTGCGTCGGAGATATGCATTGTCGAGGTCATTTGTGATGCATTATTTGGGGTGTGGGAACCCCCTCTCCAGGCCAAGCAAGCTTGTCGCAACCTGTACCAAGGACCAAGGACCCATCCACCGGCAGACGGATAGTCACCCTACATAGGATTTCATCGATGCCCTTTGCTCTGTTCTTTTGGTCCATCGGGATGAGGACACATTGCAAGCAGTTGGGGCTTGTCCCTCAGCACAGCATGCGGACGGACTCAGGTACATTCTTGAGCTCGTTGATTCGGGTACAGCCGCCGGAGACAGACATCGACGGTGGATCTCCGCCTGGAGAGGCAAAAATGTGCGTTTTCAGATCATCCAGGGGCGGAACCCGAAGAGATCATTTGCCACGCTCGTCTCTGGGTGGAGAGGAGGCTGACCCGCCATGCTGGTCTGTTGCGAATCACGTCCCCCGTTCAGAATGGCTCTCCCAGCGTGCAGGGGCCGTGGGTGCGAATTGGAAGCTCATCGAGCGTCGCTTCGATTTGGACCAATCTCTGGTTTTCATCGATCGAGCTAACCGAGGCACGTCTCGGAAGGACGTTGCCGATTACCCTCTATCGCAGCACAAAATCTGCTTCTTTCGTCGGTGCGTTCTTTGTCTTCACAGACACGTTGTTTGGAGCGATGCTATCGACAGTGTTTCGGGGTATTTCGCTTCTTGAGGCTTCCGCGGTGACAATCTACTAAAGTACCATCTCACGAGTATCAGGTGGGTCACTCCAATCTTGGCCTGAAGCGTTCATCACAAAGAGATGATAGTGTATCCGTGCCTTCAAGTATCAGGGCTGATGTCAATCAATTCCTAGTGGTCAAATTGCTTCCATGACTGACACGGTGGTCGGTGGCGAGATGCCCCGACCCTCGAAGATCCCCTTCTGGCGTTTAGTCCTCGACCAAAAGGTCGTCACCCCCGAAGTCATCAACTATCCGTACGAGGGTGGCGGCACCGAGGACGACCCCTTTGTCGTCACCTGGATTCCCCATGATTCGCGCAATCCCATGAACTTCGGCGCGGTGCGGAAGTGGGCCTACACCTTGCTAGTATCCTTTGTGACCCTGACCGTGGCCCTGGTGTCGTCCGCATACTCCGGGGGCATGGGCCAGATTGTCAAGGACTTTGACTGCACAGAAGAGGTCGCCATCCTAGGAATCTCTCTCTTTGTACTCGGGTTCGCATTCGGGCCATTGCTGTGGGCGCCCCTGTCGGAAACCTTCGGCCGTCGACATATCTTTACGACAACCTTTGGTCTTCTCACGGCGTTTAATGCCGGGGCTGCAGGCGCCAAAAACATCCAAACCTTGATCGTCCTGCGCTTTTTGGCGGGCTTCTTCGGGTCCTCACCGTTTGGCAATGCAGGTGGTACCATTGCAGATATGTGTAAGCATGCCCAATCTACCCATACAACTCCGTGTGGACAGGTGATGAACGGGTGCTAATACATGACAGTTCCCCCGGCCCAGCGTGGGATTGCGATCAGCCTCTTCGCCGCTGCGCCGCTGTGTGGTCCCACCATAGGCCCGGTCATCGGGGGGTTCCTGGGCTCGGGTGCTGGCTGGCGCTGGGTGGAGGGATTCCTCGCGGCGCTGGCCGGTGTGATATGGATCAGCATGTGCGTCTTCCTGCCGGAGACGTATGCGCCGGTGCTGCTGCGTCGGCGCGCACAGAAACTGTCCGAGATCAGCGGGCAGACCTACCGGAGCAAGTTGGATATTGAGCGCGGACACGTCAAAATCACCAAGACGTTGAGCACGGCCCTTTCTCGGCCATGGCTGCTCCTCTTCAAGGAGCCCATCGTTCTTCTCTTTTGCATCTACATGGCGATTATCTACGGCACTCTGTACATGCTCTTCGCCGCGTATCCGATCGTCTTCCAGGAGACGCGGGGCTGGAGTGAAGGTGTCGGCGGCCTCGCCTTCCTGGGGATCCTCGTCGGGATGGTGATTGCGGTGGTATGCACCTTTCCAGACAACATGCACTACGCGAAGCGATGCAAGGAGAGCTCCGAACGGCTGGCCCCCGAGGTCCGCCTCCCACCCAGCATCATCGGGGGAATTGCACTACCCATCGGACTGTTCTGGTTCGCTTGGACCAACTCGCCCTCAATCCACTGGATGGCCTCCGTGGCGGCGGGGGTGCCCTTTGGATTCGGCCTGGTGTTGGTGTTCCTCAGCGTCTTCAACTATTTGATCGATGCCTACACGATCTTTTCGGCGTCCGTGCTGGCCGCTAACTCGGCCCTGCGCTCACTGTTTGGCTTCGCCTTTCCCCTTTTCACCACCTACATGTACCACAACCTGGGCATTCACTGGGCCTCGTCCATCCCGGCATTTTTGGCCATTGCGTGCATTCCCTTCCCGATTATCTTTTACTTGTACGGGGCCAGGATTCGGAAACGCTGTGTCTATGCAGCGGAAGCGGAGGCGTTCATGCAGCGTCTGACCGCGATCCGGCAACAGGTCCCTGTGCAGACTCCCTCTCAAGAGAAGGCTTTGGCCGACCGTGTTGCGGATGGGAACGACGAGAGCGATGACAGCAGCAGTCTTTCGACGATTGAATCCCAGACGGTCCTCGATCGGCGAGGTTCCCTGGCGTCGAGACGATCGGGCCACACCCTCGGCCGGAAAGTGACACAGTATGAGGAGAACCCGTACGACATTGATCGGGTGAATACACGCAACTCTGTCATTAGTGGCCATCGACGCAAGGAGTGAAGGCAGCTCCTAATGCGAAGCATCATTGCTGGGATGTTTCATTGTCTGTAGCAAGCTGGAGAGAATAGGGGTTCGAATGCAGTGGGATTGACGAGCTCCCATCCACGATGCGTGTCCGACGCTGCAGGGACATGTCTCCCCAAGCCGACCGTATGGTTACGTCGGAGTCAAGCATCTGTTTTGGCTTTGGGAACCTTTCTCCGTCTCTTGGTAGTGAAGTCTATCGACAAGATATCGAGGACGCCCAGTATACCTGGTCGTCTCCAGATCACTACTCCCAATGCTTGATAGCGTCGATCGCGCTATTCGGCCATGCATGATGATAGTCTATGGTTTTGCATCCAATGACATGTATATACCCATCTGTTCTTTATCATTCAACTCACCGACCAGTTGCAAGGTGAATGAGAATTTGTCTGTACTTAATGTGTTGTATTTCGTTGAGCTATTTGAGTGATTGCATTTTCCTGGGCAACTCATTCAACTACGGTCTTGGTGTTCACTTTTTTCACTTCATCCTCCACTCATCTCCTACAGATTCAGGCTCTTCCGTACATCAACTCTCACCTTGAAATCATTCTCATCACCAAGATCATTTCCTACCATCATCCCCTCCCCCATCATGGACAAGCCCACCATTCTCTTCCTCACGAACAGCGAGCTGGGTCAGGCATCTGTGGCCCTGGCAGTCAGTCAGGAGCTGCTCCAGTCACCGTTCGCCGTGCATATTGCCTCCTACGAGCGTCTGTCCGCAGAGGTCCAGAAACTCAACGCCAAACCTCATCTGGCCAACACTGCAACATTCCATACAATCCGTGGTCTCAGTATGAAAGACGCTGCGACCCGTCATGGCTGTTATGCAGATTCCTTCAACATCCACCGTAGCGGGTTCAGTGGTGCGATCGAGGCTTGTCGAACCCAGTTGACGGATATGATCCATCCGTGGAGCGGACCAGAGTACCTGGACATCTATCGTAGTTGTCACGAGGTGATCGAGGAGGTTCATCCCATCATCGCCGTGGTGGACCCGATGTTTCCCCAGGCCCGAGACGCCTGTCGCATGCTGAAACAATACCATGTCCTGCTCAGCCCGAACACGGCCAAGGAACATGCTATTCAGCCTTGGCTGAGGAATCTCTGGAAATATCCTGCGTGTGTAATCCCCTTGGGCCTCCCCAATCCCAATCTCCACAGTCGTGCGCTGTGCTAATGACCCCAGCGTGGGAACCGGGTATACTTACCCTTTACCTTGGTCACTCATTCTCCCCAATATCTACGTCCAACTGCGACTCGTTGCCTCCATGCATTCGCATCCGAAAGTCCACCAGCTGAGACGATACCGCAACGCCAATGGTATCTCTGGTACAATTCCCCAACTGCCTTTGTCTCCAGGCGACGACACCCATATCCTTCTTCCGACCCGTTCGGAAACCGACTTTCCCTTCTCCATTCCGGAGACCTTCACATTGTGCGGCCCCATCCTCCGCGAGTGGGCGTCTCTTGCGCAGGAAGATCCAGAGCTCGATGCCTGGCTCTCCCAGCGTCCTACCGTGGTTGTCAGCCTCGGATCGCATGCGCACTTCAACAACGTCCAGACGAAACAGTTTGCGGAGGGGTTCCGCCTCCTGCTGGAACAGAGTCCGGGGGTGCAGATTCTGTGGAAGCGGCCTCAATGCCCGGGGACGGTGTTCGATGAGAGCGCGGTCGACTGTCTTCGCGCGGTGATGGGCGAGGGACGCGTGCGTATCGAAGAGTGGTTGCATGTGGATATCATGAGCGTTCTGCTTCATCGGCAGGTGCGGTGTGTTGTGCATCATGGTGGAGCTAATTCCTATCACGAGGCGATCCGGTATGGCATTTTTCTTCTCGCTTCGGTTTCCTGTTGCTTTCCCGGATACCGACCGTGTGGTCAGATACCGTGTACTAGGTAGTTATGACGCATCACTGACTGAGAGACTCTAGGGCTGGAGTCCCACAGATCGTTCTGCCGTTGTGGTTCGACACTTATGACTTTGCCCACCGGGTGGAGTACCTCGGAATTGGGGTGTGGGGAAGTCGCTCGAGTGCTCCGAATGTCTATGGGTGGGAATTGGGCGCGGCGTTGATCCATGTGCTGGCTAGTGATGCGTCGGTGATGTTCCGGGAGAAGGCGATGGCGTTGTCGCAGGGGTTGGGACCTCAAGAAGGGCGCGTGGTGGCCGGTGAGAAGATTCTGTCGTTGATTGCGGAGCGTAAGACGGAGGCCACGAAGGAATGAGTCAGAGGGGATTCTTTTTACTGATACATTGTATTCTCCATTGGCTTGGTGACTATTCGGCGCTGAATAATACAGTTGATTATCATTCATCAGGAACCCGTAGTTGGCAGGTATATAAGCCAGACGCTGTCCTGTCTGTATAGATCCAGCAGTCCAGCACCGGCTAAGCTCTGAACCGTCGCAGCGAATCTTCCCCGCACCGCCTCATCTGTTGTGCTCCCCACCTTCTCTCCCCTTCGACCGGTTCTTTTTTAAACCTCATCTTCCCCCCTGGACGACCACTCCTGTGACTATCCTCTGTATCTCCATCCCAATCAACACCATGTCCACTGAACGCGTCGCATGGATCGGCCTCGGCAACATCGGCCGAGTATGTCTCCCCTCACCTCCCCACATCCACACATCCACCCCAGACTGACCAACATCCCCCAGGGCATGAGCCGAAACATCGCCCTGAAAGGCCCTCAATCGACGCCTCTCGCTCTCTACAACCGCACCACCGCCAAGGCAACCGCCTTTGCTGAGACCCTCGAAGCCGACAAAGCCACCGTCGCGGAATCCCTCTCCGCCGCCGTCCGCGACGCAACCATCGCCTTCATCTGCGTCGGCGACGACGCCGCCCTGAACGCCATCATCACCACCCTCCTCGCCGACCCTACTCTCGACCTCACCAACAAGATCATCGTCGACTGTTCCACCGTGCACCCCGACACCTCCCGCCGCACGCACGCCGCCCTCACAGCCCGCGGGGCCGCCTTCGTGGCCTGCCCCGTCTTCGGCGCCCCCAACGCCGCCGACGCCGGACAGATGGTGCTCGTGCCGGCCGGCCCAGCCGCCGCAATCGCCCGTCTCGCCCCGTTCTTCGACGGCGTCACCTCCAAAGCGACCATCGACATGAGCGACGAGGACGTCGGCCGCGCCACCACCCTCAAGCTCCTCGGCAACACCTTCATCCTCAACATGGTCGAGACCCTGGCGGAGGGGATGGTCGCGGCGGAAAAGTCTGGTCTGGGCCGCGAGACCTATCGCAACTGGGTGCATATGTTCTCGCCCGGTCCGTTTGCCAAATACGCCGACCGCATGTGTTCGGGTGACTACTACCAGCGTGAGGAGCCACTGTTCGCGGTCGACCTGGCGCGGAAGGATCTGCGACATGCGTCGAGTTTGGTGAGTGCGTCGGGGATGAGGCTGCGGAGTGTGGAGGTGACGGATGGGTATTTGCAGCAGGTGAAGGCGGAGTGTGGCGAGAAGGGGGATATTGCGGGGGTTTATGGGGCCATTCGGAAGGAGTCGGGGTTGCCGTTTGGGAATCAGGAGTAGATCTCTGAAGGAGTGGAGAACTGGATGTATGGAGCGGTTGTAATGTGATTGTTTACGTTGTGATGTGGTGTCGACATGTAGGTCGGTCACGTCCAGACAGAATAAGTCAGCCTTGCATTGTGACTTGACTTGCTTGCCATGATGATCCTTTCTTCTCGACAACATTCTACTCGGTTGGGGTCGTGATATCGTTGAAGATGTATAACACAGCTGAAAATCACTGAGCGTAAGTGTCCGTGAAGGCAATTTTATATATCATTGTTCCTGCCCCCGTTTGCGTACCTCAAAGCATCGAGGAGCCATCCAAAGCTATTTTTTTTGGAGCTAAATCCTGTACAAGACTATGACAAATAATTCTATTGGATCTTCGAACGACTCAACCGGAGTATACCAGAGGTGGTTATGACCCTGACGGACGAGGCGGTCCCCGAGTTTTGCGGCGGTGACAAGCTCTTTCGGCGCGCTCTGACCGATGCATGTCAACGTATATGTATTGTCAGAGGCAATCCCCAGAAACAGGAATTGAGATTTTGGTGACAAGTGGTGTTGAATATTCAAGCGATAGCACAGAGCTCCAATCTGCCTTGGGTGTATGTAGGGCAGTTTCCATAGCCCTCAGTCTGAAGGAGTTGGCGATGGGCAGACATGAGCATGTCTTTTTTCAGAGAGGATGATGAATGAACTGAACCCTTTATTCTCCTTCTACTCTGTTGACACATAATGGGCGCTTCTGTTGTCTTGATGTTGTCGTTGATTTGTGCTTCGTATACTTTGCAGTGCACCATTAGGGCAAATCTAGATCCACTCTCGGCTAGCCTTTAGTCATGTAGCCAATATCTCAACACCTCTTCAACAACAGGCCTGCTGGCCCAATGGTAAGGCGCTTGACTACGAATCAAGAGATTGCAGGTTCGAGCCCTGCGTAGGTCAACTGTTTCTTTTTTGCCTGATCTTTTTATTCTCTTTCCTGATATTGATGTTTCTTTTTCAAGAGATAGTTCGCCTCAGATCGAGAGCGAGTCTGGTGCAGACTTCCCCCACCACCACTACTCCGTATATGTCTACCGCCAGGATCTCCTGATTTAATCGCTCATGCAATCCAAACTCTCGACAAACTTCTTACACCGATGTCATGACTACTGCAAGACCCCAGGGCGAATATGCCTCATACTTGGTCATCGCGAAACCCAATCCCGTCCAATCATTCTACATATGCATACTCCCCGAGTCCAACCCCAACCACTTCATGCCTCATCCATCACACTTCTTTCCTTCTCCCATCATGCACCGACATGTCGATCCATCGTCCACCCCATAACTGGCAGATCCGCTCATGCAATCCAAACTCTCGACAAACTTCTTACACCGATGTCATGACTACTGCAAGACCCCAGGGCGAATATGCCTCATACTTGGTCATCGCGAAACCCAATCCCGTCCAATCATTCTACATATGCATACTCCCCGAGTCCAACCCCAACCACTTCATGCCTCATCCATCACACTTCTTTCCTTCTCCCATCATGCACCGACATGTCGATCCATCGTCCACCCCATAACTGGCAGATC
>RHLO01000971.1:0-54940 GCA_003719415.1 Aspergillus olivimuriae
GTGGCAGTTACCCATGTGATAAGTGTCGGCAGCGTCATCAAGAGTGCATTTTTGAAGAAGACAGGAAGATCGTCGTTTCGGAGGAGTAAGGCTCTGGACTTCCGACAGCAAAGACCATCATCTAACGTGTGGGCCGGTTCCTGGGGGTAGGTTATTTTTGTCTTTAAAACGGAAAGTCGAAGAGCTAGAGGGCACACCCCAGCCAGTGAGCACTAAGCGAGTCCGCATTGATGATGGTAGCACGGAACTGTTTTCATGGATAGGGTGGTGTGCTGACGATTATGTGTAGAACATCCGCCAGAAGTGCGGAGGGTCGCGACGCCGGAGCCTCGAGAAGGCAGCAAAGGAGACGAGCGGTTTGCCTCGAACCCCCTGGTGTCTCCATCTACCTACCTCAAAAATGATGGCCGGCGCCGGAGTTGGTGTATGTATCGGATGCCTCTGCTATATGCGCCGCTAATTGATATCAGTATTCCTTGGCCCAACATCAACCTGGTCTTTCAGCCGGCGGGTCTTGAATATCATTCAATCACGCCTGAACCCCAGTTGCACTAGACCCATCCCTATCGCTCAAGATGGCGATGCATATCAGCTCCACTGGCGACAGGCAAGCTCTGAGGAGACGCCCGATATCAGTGGACTGCCATCCCTAGAACATGCACTATATATGCTCAATACGGTGCAGTTTCACTTCGGATACCTGTATCGACTGTTCGATGAAGATGAGTTCTTGCTAAACTTGTATGAATTCTACGACGATGCTGCGTCAAAAGTGCAATCCAACCGCCTTTGGTATGTGCAGTTCTTGATGATACTGGCGTTTGGGGAGGCCTTTCTGGCGCCCGTCCGCAAAGCTTCCAACACCTCCAGCTGGACCAAATACTTTTCCCGCGCCATGTCACTGCTGCCCGATGTTACGGGCTTGTGGCAGGAACCAATTTTATCTATTGAGGTCCTCACCCTTATCGGTCTTTACTTCCATTCCGTGGATATGAGAGACACTGCTTATGTTTATGTGAGTAATGTTTCAACTGGCATCCTAGCAGAAACTAAACTGGCAGATCGGCCATGCAATGCGCATGGCTTTGGTGGAGGGGCTCCATCGGGCTCTTCCAGTTCAGCAACTAGGACAGAAGCTGGTTGACCGCAGCAATAATATATGGTGGACCGTCTATATTCTGGACAGGAAGTTTGCCTCATTGAATGGGTCCCCGAGCTCAGTGACTGATGATGAAATTACATCCGTCCTTTGGGATCCTCGTACTTCGTCTAAAAAGGAAGCTGCCTTGAGTCTGAACGTCAGGATCTCACAGGTCATCACGCGGGTGCTGACTAGTACGTTACATTATCGCTTGCGTATAGATTTGTGCAATCTAACGTTGAACAGCCGTGTATAGTGCCGATGGGCGACTAGGAGGGCTATTCCTGCGGAAGCTGCGATCCGTGTTGCATGAAATGACAGACCTGTCGCGCGAACTAGAGGATGTCTTTGCTCATCGCTTTTCTAATTCAGTCGATGCACCCTCTGGTGTCACCACACGTTTGACGCTATCCTGCCATTTGGTTCGTTAAATTCCCGCGTTAGGCAGCATAGACGGCTATTGACACAACAAAGTGCATTATCGTTACCACCAGACCTCTTGTGCTGAGCCTGTTATGGGAAAGAATCAACTGTTTTGACACAGGCGAGACATTCCGGACATTATCATCGCCAGTTCACACCATCTTACAAGCGTCCGTTGACTCATCCTTCAAATCCCTGAGGATATTGACGGCACTACGGGACCAAAACCTGCTTGGTAGGTATTACTACACCTATATCGCAGCACGTGCTCATAAGAGACAGAAACTTTCCTTCCCTTTGATCTGGAGAACCTATTTTCCTCATTTTTCAACCTGTCTTTGATATCGGGCACGATCCCGGATATTGCTCCCGACCCGAGCTATCGAGAAATGGGCTTCAGTCTCCTCGACGATATGATTGCGAGAGGAAACTGCGTTGCACAGCTTCGAAAATCAGAGATTGAATTGTTGGAAGAACTCGTACAACCACTTGTCCAGTCGCAAGGACCGACTACTCCAAGTGACCTTTCACGATACAACCCGATCCAACCACTACAGGAGGACCATCCTTCTGGACAGGAAGGAGGTTCTATACCACCGTTAGTTGTTGATCTCAACGGTGCTACAGGCTCCCAGGATGAGGATCTACCTTTTGACTGGCGTGGTCTTGGCTTATCGTTGGATCACATGCTCTCTGTCACAGATCAGTTGAACACAAATAGCCTCGTTTTGGATGCAGAGCGGGAGGAGCTCCAGACGGATTTGTGGCTGTGGTGTGATGAGGAGCAGGCTTAGCCAGATATATGAAAAAATTTGCCGTGTTCTTCCATCAATCAGGCTTGTTGAAATAGTTGTAAATACTGCGACCCTCTATATTATAGTGTATGTACGACCTTCCACAGGAAATACCGACTGTGGTGTCCGCCTGTAGTATCTGCCATTTTCATGTGGAATAGCTTTGAACATGTGAAAATCCACCCAGTGTAACCGATCATTTCTTGCTCCTTTTTCAGTATATGTAAACAGCCCTGGCCCCCCAGAATTCTGTCTTCTCTCTACCACAGTCTATGCCATCCAAAAATACGCCTACGATGAAGTGTCTCGCTACCATATTTGTCCTAGCCAAGTAGGCTCTAACTGGCCCTATGTAACCCCAGGCACTTGCTTACATCTATCTATACAGCCTGGCCACGTCTGGATTTGCACTCTCTTGCGGGGCCCAAAGTGGCCCAAGAGGCGTGCGATGCGTTTCACTCTGGCAGAATTGCCCGCGAGGGTTCCGTCCAGTTTTTTATGATAATCCATGGCCATGCAGAAGTGGTCAGCGATGTTGCATTTAGTGCTTGGTGATGTCGAAGCGACTGGGCTGGTTTTGAACACTGCCTAGATGTCGCGATGTGTGTCGTCAATCGTGACTTGCATGTAGTGAGATTGAATGGAATCAAAGATGGTAATATTTCATGAATCCGATACGTGTTGATTGTTCCTCTGTTTCCCTCTCAACTAGGGCTGGGGCATGGGGATACTAAGGAAAGAAGGGTTATTAGGGGAGATGGTTTTGTGTGGGAGACATCGCGAGTAACCCCTAGCCTCATGAACAATGAAATATGAACCAGAGTATTGACATCTGAAGTAGATCACATTGGAAAAACTAATAATATTAAGACCGATCGAGCAAATTTTTTGTTTTTCATTGGCCATTGGCATCCAGAGTATGCTGATTCAATGTGAGACTATATCGTCTGGCTCCATCTTGCAGTCGACAGTGGGTAGTCTCCGAATGTCCCCTGGAATCGACGAATCTAGAAGATAGTAGACGAGCGCAAAATTTGACTACAACAATTGAAACAATTTCATTCAAATCAACTTTGGGGAGAACCATGGAACCAGGCGGGTGAGCCTCAGTATCGTTTGGTGGTTGCGAAGACGTTGCACTACGTACTCGAGCGCCAGCGCGACAGACCACAGTAGAGAAATCCGATCTAGACCACGAACACCAACGATTGATCAGTGCAATAAAAAATGATATGGATTTGTCCCGCATCGCCAGAGCCAATCAAGGCCGCCTGCAATTGATCGGTTCGGGCCCGGCAAGTCGGCAAAAAAGATTGCGCTGGCATACGTAGGCCGGACCCACCATCGTCGCCAGCGCGTGGTGTTTTCCCCAAGTACACGACGGCGGCGGAGTTCTTCGTCTTTCTCCCAAAACTCGGTATGCTGGCTTGGCCCAGGCTCTGAAAGTCTAGATCTCTTGGAGAGATCGACAAATGTGCATTCTTGATCCTCGCGTGGGGATCATCCCTAGAAACATCGCGAGATATGGACCACAGTCGCCGGGAACATCGTCAACTGCGATCCACCAGTTCTCCGGCATTCGTGTCGACTGCACACGTCTGCGGGCAGAATTCATCTGCCTAGTGGGACTAAGCTTCTGCTAATTGAGTAGTCGAAACTCTAGATTGAATCTATCTTATCCACCCCGCCTCACATCCAATACCCGAAGATGGGGTTGGTCGAGCAATGACCCAGCAGGCGCCGCCCCCTTAATCCATTCCCAATTTGAAACGGTCGAGGGGATATTCTTGCTCTCTATACAGTGCAGTCTCCGTGAATGGAGGTGGTCAAGAAGGAGAGAAGTCATTGGCCATGTCTGTTCACCGGGTGAGGGCTATGAAGGGATGGCATGCTGGTTCCTGAATGTGGGAAAACAGACACAACAACAACAACTCGGCCTTGACGACAGGCCCAAGCTGAGTATAACTGACGGCTTCCTGTCAGCTCGTTCGTGTTTCATGGGGGGTTCTGTTCGTCATCAATTCTGGATCCATCAACCAGCGATTACGATTAGTCGGGGCCGGACTCGTTCGAAACACACTTAGACGCCATCCATCCATCTGTCAGTATGAAGGCTCCGGTGGGCTGCTGACGATTCTCCCCACTTCGACCTTATTTTGTGACTGCGTCTGCGTACGCTCCTTTGCCTATATACATCCAGTCGGTTTCGCCCTCTCCTGGGCTTTGACTGACTCCATCACACTCCTTTTGTGCGAATTCTCGACGTTCAATTCTTCATTCTTTACTTTCTGTCTGCTGTTTTGTTATATTCATCCACCATGCAGTGGAAGTCACTCATTCTTTTCCTTGCTGCCGCTGATGCCGCCTTGGCTCGAGGCCATGGCCGCCAGCGTGGGCACCATCTGCGCAGACATGCTCACCCGGGCCAGGTCGCCCGGGAACACCATCTTGATGCGAGAGATGGCAACGTCGCCGATGTCACAAACGTCCGGACGGTTGTTGATGTCGAAGTTGTCACCGTCACGACCACCATCACTGGACACCCTCCCGTTGCCACTTCCACCGGCACCACCCTGACGACCACCACGGCGCCTCCCGCCGCCCATACAACTTCTCAGGCTATCGCTGAGATCGCTGACTCCGTCGTCAACAACGTGAAGAATCAAGCCATCAGCGTCAGTCTTGGTGTCACTCTTTCGGACCAGACATCTTCGTCGACCTCGACCTCTTCCGCCGTCGTCCAGAGCAGCACCGCCGCTTCCTCCGACTCATCCAGCTGGACTTCTATCCCCAGCAAATTCTCTACTTCTGGATTCGGAGCATCGACCAACTCCAGCGGTAGCGGTATCTCATACGCCGGAAACGTCGGCAACCCCTGGGGCAGCAACATCATCGAAGTCAGCGAGAGCGATGCATCGCAGTACAAGTACGTCGTTCAGCTGACAGGCAGCAACACCGAGGCTTGGACGGTAGTCTTCTGGAACAAGATCGGTCCCGACGGGAAAATGGACGGCTGGTACGGCCATTCGGCCTTGACCTTCTCGCTTGCGGCCGGTGAGACCCGCTACGTCGCCTTTGATGAGAATTCCCAAGGCGCGTGGGGCGCTGCGGCTGGGGATGAACTCCCCACTGACGACTATGGTGGATACTCCTGCACTTGGGGCGAGTTCGACTTTGGGGATACGGACAACGACGGCTGGTCCGGTTGGGATGTTTCTGCTATCCAGGCGCAATCTGCGAACCAGACGGTTCAGGGGATGAAGATCTGCTTGCATACGGGGGATCAATGCTCGTATATTACTACCGATGCGGAAGAGGTGGTGAATGCGTATACGAAGTCGGAGAAGGAGGTGGATGGGATTGGAGGCTCGGTTGCCTCTGGTGCGGTGAGATTGAAGGTTCAGGTGGACTACAGTGGTTGAAGTGTAGATACTGTGCACGTGTATATAGCTGAGTCCTCGCATTGATTTGGTATATAACTTGTACAGTGTGTGCTCATCCTTCCGTGCAATGAATCCCTCGCCGAACAACGTCGGTCAAGTCCTGTCCTGTCCGAGCACCTCCTTTACCGAGTAGCTTCGGTCGGGAAAAACGACCCCCTGTCGGCGAACATCTCCTGGCTCTCCGTCACCCAATCAGAGTATGATTTCGCCGGACCTTGCCCGTCTAGCAGGTCCACTCTACAGGAGCATACCTACCTTACTCCGTGGTAAGCTTAAGAGCTCTGGATGTGTAGATGGTAGGTATATAAATTGTGAAAGCTTCTACGCCTTTCTTTGCTGCTCATTCCATGATTGTTTATGTGCTGTGAACGTGTGTCATACAACTTCATACCTACCGTTGAGCGAACTCCCTTCTACATTTCAACCAACCAGGACTTCGGCAACCGAAGTGGGAATGACTCTCAGGACGATTTTACGATCCGTCTTTCGGACATCAGAGGAGAAGGCTCGAGATAGTGTGTCGGAAGTCACTCTGACTCCCAAGTAAGACCCCTCATCTCATTCCCTATATCAGTATATGTTATTCCCAACATCTCTAACCATTTTTAGCGACAAACAAAGTACCAGCAATCACTGGAAAGAAGGACAAAACCCGCTATTGGATCCGCTGCCATACAATGGTATATAAGCCATCATTATCCGTGCAATTTATCTATGCTGACATCAATCCAGGAGACCAATGTTTCGGGTCATGCTGTCGCGGTGAAGGCGATACTCGTTAAGTAATGGGGTAGTCTGCTGGTCTTACAAAGCCATATGAATAGATGGGATAATCTGGCTTCTCTCATTTGATCAAATGTGAATAAACTCTTCGCACCTGTTTCTTGATTATGTAGCTATGGGAGGCTTGATAACATGCGCCCTCTCTGAACGTCATTTCTCGGTGGTAGCCGAGCTGAATCATACAAAACATGCTGAAATTCTTCCATGAGCGGTCCAAGAATATACATGGATATTACCTCTGTGGTGAACTTTCTGTTCTCGTCAGCTATAGTTTTTTCTAGAAAACCCTTGTCCGATCAACGAGCCTTGCCGATGGAAGAGTCTCAACCCGAGTAGCACCTGTCCCGAACTCTCAAAGCGACACCAAAGTTCTAAAGGCAAAATACATAGAAGCGGAAATCTCATCTTAGGAGTTATGGTATGAAATCGTATCTCATTATCATGCAAACTATATCCATAGCATAGCAACAGCCTCAGCCTGGTGTCAGTCATATTGAGTGAGGCCATCCAGCGCTCAAAATTGAACCGATGACTTGAGCATTGTGTATGTATCCATGTCAGTAAAGTCCTCGGGCACATCACAGCACCGCAATATCCACAAAATCTTCCATCGGTCTATCTTCCACGCATTGGGTGCTGTAATCTGGATTAGACGCATCCCGAAGCAAGGCTTCCATATCTCTACTATCATCCGGGCTTCTATTCGTGCTGGAGGAGAGATGTCGCGACCGCCAGAGCTCGATGTCCAGGAAATCAAGACTCACGACCGGCTCTGCCTTGGGGTCTGGGAGACGGAACTGATCGGGCCCGGAGGTGGAATAAGACCGAATCTCATCGTGGATGAATTGAGGGGTGTTCTCGGAGTGCGGGAAGAGCTGCGTGAGGGCGGTTTCAAAGTCGCCCTCGAGGTCAGTCTCCTCGGAGACTTTAGGCGGCATTCCGAATTGAGCGAGAAGCGGTGCGCCTCCGTTTCGGAGTACGCCGCTCGGTGTGTTTTGGATGATATCGGTGGTCTTCTCTGTTGCTCTTGTTGCTGTGCTGGCGGGGGTGTGCGTGGGGAGTTCGTGCGGTGTGTTTATGGTGGATTCGCCTTTCGTTGATGAGAGGCACATTTGCATGGTTGCTACGCGCATTCGCTCTAGGGAATCCTGGCATTCGCGTGCGTGTGGGTATATGTCCATCATGCCGGCTAGGACTGCGGTGCCAGTGAGGATGGTACAGTCGATTTCATCGAGAGTCTGTGGTGATGGTTAGTTTCTAGTGTTTGGCAAGACTAGCATGGACGTACGAGTAGATTCCGGATCAATGACGAGTTCCATATCGCGTAGAGGAAAAGACTCCCTATGCGAATGTTAGCCGGATCAAAGAGATCGATACGAATGCAGTCGATCAGATCTTACCCGCGAGGAAGATATTATGGGTGGCTAGGAAAGTGCAGTTCCCCGAGTCAAGGTGATGTACGAGACGATAGCTTTGAAGAACTTTGCGGCTTGCCTCGACGATCTTAAAGTAGGTAAAATCGTCCTTTGACCCGCCCTCGCTTGCTAGGCGTGGCGCATTCCTATGAAGGGGCGGAAGCATACTGGCCAGTTCCGAGGGCACATTGATTTGCTGTCGGTAGAGGAGATTGATCGTTTTCCAGTAGTCAAGCTCCAAACGGACGATCGGGACCCAGGTGCCGGTCTCTTCACGAGATGGAATACAGCTCTTCCATTCGTCGAGTCGACGGTTGATGTCTCGTTTCCATGAGCTGAAGGAGTCGAAATAGTCCAACGGTGACGATGAGATTGTGACGCGAGCGGCGGCGCTATGGACGCTGGGCATTTTTCTCGAGGATTGGGCGTGATGGTATTGGAGTACCTCGTGGATTTCGGATTGCAGCAACCGCAGTTGGAGAAGATGGCCCGTCAGGAAATTCATCAGCTTATCGTTGGAGGAAATCCCGGGACACTGCGTGGCACTCTCTGCCGTCATGGAGGGGAATCCGGTCGTGATGATATGGTCTGTAATGCCAAAAGGTCGCCGGGTGTACGGCGAGACGAGACGGTCCAAGCTGTAAGCCCCCCACCAGAGTCGTTGGCATTGATCTGTAATTCGGGCGTGTGTCATAGCCAGTTCGGTCGATTCAAGCCCTTGACAGCCGTCATCGATCAGCTCTGGCGCTGCCTCGTCATACAGTCTCATATCGACGGCGGCCCGCAGGGCCAGTCCCACCAGATACACAGGGCCTGGACGGATGGGATAGAACAGAGAAAGGTGGGCTACCAAGACGGCAGCTTGTAGACCGTCCAATCTGCTGGACGTGTCCTCACAGGTCTCAAATGCCAGCGCCAGCTGTGTGATGGCGGCCGTGTAGTACTCCTCCGCCGGGTGGCTGCAGCTCGGGTTATTGCGTCTTCGCTTGGATCCCAGGGTAGGTCCGTCCTTGCCCCCTCGGAGATTTCCCTCGCTATCCAGCATGATACACGTCCCAATCGCAAACACAATATAGAGGAGGAATAAATGGAAGGGGTGGTGGTTCTCCTCTCCGGAGTAGGTCAGATTGAACAAGTTCAGCACGTACTCCTTGCGCAGCGCCGGTACCTGAGGGTAAGCCTGTTCGAAATAGAAATTGACCAACTTTGCGGCCCTATCCCGAGTCGGCAGCTCCGACGGCTGCGAGGGAATTCTCGAGGTTTGTACGGCGAACAGCAACTCGTGGGCTGGGCAGCAACCCGGATCGCTACCGAGGGGTAAGATATCGTTCCCCCGGTGTGACGAACCATCCACCAGACCTTCTCCCGCTGAGCTTCCCGGAGAGCGAGCACTTGGGTGTAGCGAATCTGTCGCACTCATCGAGGCGAGACTGCCGCGTCGCTTATATGGGGCCTTGGCATCGCGTTCATCTGCTAAATCTTCGGGTCGTCGCTCGCCGTTGAGAGCGGAATCGGGCTTGAACTGGACGCCATGTTCGCTGAGGAGGTCTTTGAAGTAGCTGACGCGATCTTCCAGGTAGTAGAGGTAGCTGCGAGGCACCTCTCGCTTCATGAGGGGATCATATCCCACACAGCGAGCGCCGGCCTTCTCGCAGGCACCGCACTGGGGCAGCTGCTGGTCACAGCGACTTTTGCGCTGGCGACAGCGGGTACAAGAGGACACATTGCGGAAGGAGGAGGCTTGGATCGACGCCGAAGCGTCCTCGGTCTGGGAGTCGGACACGGTCTGCGGCGTCTGCAGCTCCTTCGCTTTCTTATGCGAGTCTAAACGCGTGGGATTTGGCATGGTTTGGAGGGGACTCTTGGAGTACCGGATTCTGAAACGGAGACTCTGCTAGAATCCCGATAGCATGAGGGAGATGTCCGACGAGCAGGCACAGACCTGTCTCTAGTCAGTCTCGCGTCTGTCGCCCGGCCTGTCCATGAATGATGTGGTCAGAGCCCCCTTTGACCCCCTCCAGAGCCGATGAGAAGAGGGGGGGTGGCGTCGAACACCCCGTAGCGTGCGGGCTGGACGAGCACATCGTCCATGGGAAATGACAGTGGATCTGTGAACTGCCCCGCCAGAGTATCCATCGGGCTTGGATGGCAGTCGCGAGCTTCCTCATCTGCTTAGCGTTGGGCTGATTAGCTTATTTATTACTCGATCAAAACGCGATACATTAGTGATTGGCGGGTTCGGCTGTCGGACAACTGCGACTCTCCACCGGGAAACTCCTACGTTCCCCGCTCTCACCCCATGGGGGACGGTCAACGGTGGCGGCTGGGAAGACACATGGCTGCACAGGGATGCACAAGCAAGGAGTGTCGAGAGAAGTGCCGTGCGTGGTTGGACTGGCATTCTATGCAGTGGCCGCAGTAGTACTTCAGTAGCGGGGCGAGGAATTAGGGTTTCAACATCCCGAACGGGATCCCCCACTGCAACTCTACTCCGTACAACACACGGCTCCTTGGGGGAAGTAGATGGAAGGCGGTCGTCATGGCTTTCATTGCGAGTGTCAATCATCAATCGTCTTGCTAGCTACCCCTTATACGTCCTCTTTGGTCTCCTCCAGCTCCGCTACGGCGGCTATCTTCTTCACTTCGGTCACCCGGATGGATCCGCCCTGGTATGGGATCTCGTTCCATACATCACTCATGCCGGGGACCGGGAACAAGGTCGTCAGCAGCCAGTAGGTGGCGCCGGCGACAAGAAAGCCGGAGAAGTAGTTGATGTTGTAGATGTATTCGGCGCCCACCGGAACCTTGGCCCCCACGGCGCCAGCGAATCCAACGACGTTGATCATGATCCCACAGATGTAGGCTGTGTATCCTTGCCACGAGACCCCCCATTTGCCGTAGTAGGGACCATCTTTCTCGGCGCTGTACAGGGCTTCCAGCTCGTAGTAGCCTTTGCGCACCAAGTAATAGTCACTCACCATCACGCCGGCAATGGAGGATAGGAAGACCGAGTACGAGGAGAGATAGACAGTGAATTTGTTGGAGGACGCGACCAGGGTCCACTGCGTCATTGTCAGTTATTTGTTCGTAGTATAGGCCGCATCTTCGACAGCAGGTCACCTACCGGACACATGGCAAGGCCAATGGCCGCACAAATATACCCGCCCCGACGGATGGTGCAGAACCGCGGCAAGAGAGCAGACAGGTTCGTTCCGGCCGACACCGAGTTGGCCGCGATATTGGTGCCCAGCTGAGCCAACGCGAAGCCAGCGGCAATCACAAAGATACCAAAGCGTTCAGCCGAGCTAGCTCCATCCAGGAACATCTCCATGAGAATCAGCGGGTTCCAGACTGCCTTGCCAAAGATGACCGTTGACGACGAGGTCACCACAATACCGATGAAGGAAGTGATGGCGAATCCCACCGGGATGGTAATGAGCTGCGACCAGACGGCATCCGATGGCTTGCGGGCGTATCGACTGAAGTCGGGGTTGTTGATGATGAGGGCGGCGAAATTGGCAATGCAGTTCATCACGCTCTTGACCACGGCCCAGGCCAAATCGCTTCCGTGGGCGGTGTTGGGCTGGTGGATGATCGGGCCCATGCCATTGGCGCGGACGATCGCCCAGGCGAAGAGCGCAATGGCGCACGCCGGCGAGAAATACGCTTTGACCGTGAAGAGATGGCGGATTTTGTAGATCGGGAACCACAGGGCTGGCAGGGAGCCCAGCCAGAAGAGAAAGAAACTGGTAAAGTCCCGGGTCGTGACGCCGGCGCTGGCGGGGATGTTGTTCGGGATATTGGCGTAACTCGGCCAGATGGCCTGGATCATCAATGTCACGCATTGTCCTGGAATCTCGAGTTAATTGCTGACTGTAGGGGAAGTCGGGTGGATAGCACGCACCACCGAGGTAGGTCTGGACATCATTCGTTAGAAGGGACTTCACACCGGCATTGGGGTACCCGATCTTACCTGAACGCCATACCAGATCACAGCCATGGCCGCACGGTTCAGAACCGGCCAGAAAGACCCCCATACACCAAAGGAGGCGCGGTTGGCCACCGCAAAAGGGATGTGATAGAAGGTAGCAAGCCGGCCCAGGGCCACGACGAAAATGGCGGCCACGGCATAGCCAAACCAGACACAGAGCCAGGACTGCCACCAAGACAAACCGTCCACGATCATGGACGACGAGATCATCCATGTATTCTAGCCATGGGCTGCATGTTAGTGGGGACGGCCTCCTCAACCGACATGAACGGACATACCACATTGAGCGAATCGGCAATCCAGAAGGCGACGAAATTAAGCCAGTTCCACTGACGACGATCCGGTTCAACTGTACACAACAGGCGTGAGGCCGTCAGTGACAAATAGCATCAGTCATCGAATCCCGGCCCACCTGGTTTGAGATCCTCATTTGTCAACATGAGCTCGGCCGTTGTGAGGCCGGGCTCGGTGGGGACCTGGAGATATTTGATCGTCTTCTTGAAGGCACCCATGATGATGTCTCCTGCAGTGGCCTGTCAGTCGACGGAGCACCCGCGGGGGCCATTGCAGGGCCGGGCGTATTTATATCTCGGACGAGCCCGCCATAGGAGGCCGGCTATGACCAGCTTGGCTGAGGGGAAGGCAATCCCTCGACAGCGGATGAACTCTGTCTCCGCACACGCGATAAGCCCTTTTAGACTCCTGCCGGGGACTTTTACGTTGCGGTATGAGCAAGCAGAATGGATCCCATCGGGATCGACGGTCCGACTTTCTTCAGTCTGGAATGGCGCGCCGCGGTGGATGCCCGAGACGAATGTGGGGTTTCTGGGTGCAAAGGAACGTGGACTGGGGACGAAAGGAGCCCTAACGGCTGAGCAGACTCAGAGATTGCATGGGACTGTCTTGGACGATGGGGCTGTCGTGGTTCGCATGACTTCTAGCGGGTGGTGTCAGTGTCCAAGGATTCTCCTCTCCATTCTTCTCGATCTGAACGGGTCTAGTTTGTATGAGGTGGGTGGGTTATTCTGTCGTCCGCCACTGGAAAATTGACATGAGAGTCTAATGAAGGCTAAGGATTGACGGGGTTGTTGGTGGATTCGAATACTCTGGTGTAGGGCTGGCTGTGAAAAGTACCACACCCTACTGGATGATGCCGATGATAGCCCACGGTGAGTGCCAATGGTTTTTGTGGAATAATGAGTCGAATACCCAGGTTTAAGCGTCTCGATTGTCTCTTTTTTGATTGGAAGGCTGTTCATTTGACCATTCCTCGAGACCAAGAGTCTTGGAGTCTCGAGTCTCCGTCCCTGTACCCTTTTTTTTTTTTTTTTTTTTTTTTTTTTTTGCCCCCTCTCTTTTTTTGTCGCTGACAGATCCGATGCGATTGAGCTAATTGACAGCAGGTGGTAATTCCTGGATCATTCCAGGCGTGGTCATTGCTGTAATGGAAATGGAACTTCCATGTTCGAGGGGCGACTACAGCCGGTATAGATCCAGGCAGGGACCATCACAGTACATACATAGTATCGCAGTGACTCAACTCTCCCACTTGCGGTATCGGAGCTCAACCCAGGAAATCATGGCAATTTCTGCAAAACAATCACCCGAATGGCTTCCAGACTCGAGGCCCTGATGACAATCTGGTTGCGCTCCACCGCAACCGGATTCTGGGATGGAACCAACTTTTCCAGCCCCACGACCACCACGCGAACCTCGCTCTTCCTTTTTCACCCATCACGCCAGCGGACATCCTATCCACCCGGCCCTCCTCCCATCGACAACTGCGCCGGATTGCTTGGCAAGTGTCCGCCGCCAGACGCTTCCTGCCGTGACATCATCCTCGGTGCGGATCTCCATGAAAGAATTGACCCGGGCGGATTCGATCTCGGCACGACGCCAGTTGAAACCACATCACACAACCACCTCTGCCATCCTCAGTTCACTGCATCTGCATCCTGCAGGTCCCTTGCGCGGACCAATTCGCCCGAACCATCATGGCCGGCGGATTTCTTCCCTACCACGAGCCCAGCAGTAGGTCCCCATGGCCCTCTCCCCTCGTCCCCCGGCTGTCTGAGGATGCTGCCGCGCGCGAGTCAACGCTAACAAGCTATCAGTCGTCGAAATCCTCATCATCGTCTCCTTCTTTTTCTTCCTCTCGCTCGCCGAATGGGTTTCCGCCAAGGTGATCCGCGCCGGCATCATCGGCCAGATAGCCGTGGGCATCATCTACGGTGTCCCGCTGGCCAATATCCTCGAGCACACCTGGCAGGAGACCTTCCTGGCGCTGGGCTACGTTGGGTTGATTCTCATCATTTTTGAAGGTATGCGTCCTCTCGTCTGATGCGGCATTGACGTCAATCGTGCTAATCCTGCGACGATGGCCAGGCGGGCTTGGCGTTCGGCTTGATCTTCTCAAGCAAAATTTCATCCCGAGCATGCTTGGCGCCGCAACCGGCGTGTGTTTTCCCATCGGCCTCTCCTATCTGCTGCTCTACCTGGGTTATGGCTACAGTAGGTTCTTTGTGCTCGGTCTAGAGGATGTATGACGGGATCTCTGACTCTCTGGCTAGGTGCGGTCGAGACTTTTATCATTGGCGCTGCTTTGTCCGCCACTTCCCTCGGTACCTTACCTTACTCCATCCCCGGAGACCGTCATCCGTGCCCCAAGCTAACAATGCGATCCAGGCACCACCTTTGCGGTCATCGCCTCCGCCTCGAAAACGGTCGATCTCGCCCAGACACGGGTCGGTTCGATCCTCGTCAGCGCCGCGGTCATCGATGACGTCGTCGGCCTCGTTCTGTCCAGGTATGTCCCACGCATACACTCAGACACGAATATACATGATATACATGCGTCGCTCAACACAGACTAACACTCACCAACAGCATCATCAGCGACCTCGGAGACATCTCCAGCAGCCACCATGTCAGTCTCGGCTGGATCATCGGTCGTCCCATCGTCGCCTCCGCCGCCATGGCCATCCTCACCCCCATCCTCACCAAGTACTTCTTCGCCCCGATCTTCCGCAAATACATCGAATACCACTTTGCGCGCTACGACCACATCTCCAACATCATTCTCATGACCCTGGTCCTCTCGGCCTTTATCAGCATCGCCGCCTACGCCGGCACCTCCATTCTCTTTGGCGCCTTCCTCGCCGGCACGTTCCTCACCTACATCCCGAGTAAGCGACCGGAGGGCCCCTTTGTCGTCATGAGTCGCGAGGAGGGCGAGCGCGAGCGCGATAAAAGTCCTACTTTTGTTCATACCTTTGAGGCCTATTTGATGGGCGTGCAGGGCTATCTGATGGAGCCGCTGTTCTTTGCGAGTGTGGGTTTCGCCATCCCGTTTGTTCAGCTGTGGACTGGGAAGCGTATCTGGCGGGGGATCTTGTATACGCTTCTGATGGCGTTTGCAAAGGTGAGTCTTTTTTTTCTTTCTTCTATATATCTTTCTTTTGTATATAGATTGGATGTTTTCTTCCACAAGGTTGAACGCCTACTAATCCGCCGTTCTAGTTTGTCGTCGGCCTCTGGGTCCCGCTTTGGGGAATGTTCACCAAGTCCAAAGGCAACAAGGAGTCCCCGTCCAAAGAGTCGGGCCACCGCGAGGCGCAACAACCGGACCATCACAAGCCACCAGCCGTGTGGCGGTCGGCTCTCCTGCTGGGGTCTGCCATGGTCGCTCGGGGGGAGATTGGGTTGCTGATCATCGAAATCGGATACAACAATACGTCGTACGTCAGCGAGGACGGTTTCATCACCGGCGTCTGGGCCATTCTGCTCAACACCATCATCGGGCCGGTCACGGTCGGGATTTTGGTCAAGATCTATGGACAGATCATAGGAGAAGGGGAATGGGGTATACAACAATCGAATAAGCCGCAATCCTCCCAGGAGACTCCTCGTGAGGCGGTATAAGGCCATGTCCTGGTCAAAGTTCACCCTATCCCGCAATCAACTCAAACATGTAGATATAGAGATGCTGGGGAAAAGTTCATTCAAAGCGTTCTCATTCTTACTGACAACAACAACAATACTAGATTAGAAATTTCAATCTTACAACCGGGAGCCAGCTTCCCTCCCTCATTCCAACGTCCACCCCTTTTCCTCTCGCTTCGTCCGATACCACTCCTGGACGTAGTCGAGTCCAGAATGAGGCCCATACGGCTCCAAGTCCCACTGCGGTGTTGGAGCCGGCAGCCCAGTCTCCGCGAAACAGGCTCGCTGCAGTTCCTCTAGGCTTCCACCACGATCGTAAGTCACGCACACTTCAGATTCGCGTGTCTTGCGCATCTGCGCCCTCAGCTCCTCGGTCTCCGTCATACACACAGTAAAGTCATCGGGATTCACAACAACACCGTAGTTTCTCCCCGCGCCTTCTAGGGTGACGAGCTTTTGATGGACTTCCCGGGCGACTTTCTCCGCTGGTCGAGTCAGGGGGTCTCCCAGTCCACCGCCACCCCAGGTGACCCATTCCAGGACATCGCCAGGATCGACTCGGATATGGTCGCATTTCGATGGCAGGACCTGTGTCGGGGGTTGCTCCTCGGATTTGGAATACTGGTAGAGTATCTTCCGGGAGCGTGCTCCAGGCTTGCCGCCTTTCAACCCCCAGGGCTTGGTGAACCAGCGGTCATCATGGAGACTGAACTCTCCGCGGGCGAGGAACCGATACAGCGTGCGCTGGGCGTTGCCTCCACGGTAGAACCCTGCACCTCCGCTGTCTGCGACACTTTCGTTGACCTCGATTCGCATAGGGTAGTTCAATTCGATGCTCTCGGTGGGAATCGATTTGATAGCCGGGAAAAGACAGTGACAATCGAGACCGTCTCCAGCATGGCGCGCAGGCACACCTCCGAATCCAATCTGGTAGAGTTGGTACCACTCGCCATCGGGCTTGTAGCCAGAATAGAAGAAATGAGGAGAGTCACTGAAGCCGGCCGCCGCGACGTAGGCATCGTTCTTCTGTCCGATGAGTGCCTGAATGACGTCCATGGTTCGACCGAGGAAGTGGGTTCGGCATGAAATACCCGCGGGACGAACTGGCTTCAGCACGCTGCCTTGTGGGATATACACGTCGATGAGATCATGGAAACCATCGTTCACGACGGTGCCGGGCGCCGCTGCAGCAATCAAATAGTATCCGATGAACATCTTGAACATCGTTTCGGACAGGTAAAAGTTGATGCTATGCTCGCTCTGCGGGGAGGTTCCACTCCAATCAAACTTGAGGCGATTGCCTTCGACTTTGCGCATAGAGCAGGATAACGCCCATGGGCCGACGCTGTGGCCATCATCATCGATGAAGTCAGTGAAAGTGCTTACTTCGTCATCGAATTGGCGCTCAATAATCTTGGCAAGACCGCTTCGGTTTCGAGCAAGAAGTTCCTCGCACGCGGAAAGATAGACTTCCCCGCCAAAGCGAGTTGCTAGCTCGCAGATACGCGTGGAGGCCATGCGACAGGCCGCCACGATCGCGGTCAGGTCGCTGCGATACCACGCGGGTTGACGGGAGTTCCGGCAAAGGATCTCCACCAGGCTAGAGTTCATGACGCCCTTGGAGTACAGCTTGACGCAGGGAATCTGGACACCATCATCGAAAATGGATGTTGAGTTGATCGACATGCTTCCGGGTACCATACCACCCACGTCCGTCAAGTGTCCGAATTGCGATGCCCATCCAATAATTTCATGATTGTAGAAGATGGGCAGAAGGACAATCACGTCGTTGAGATGGGTGACAGCGCCCTCGACCATGTATGTGTCATTGGTCACGAAAACATCGCCTTCTTCAATTGTCCCTTTCCACACTCGCAGGAACTGGGTGATGAAGCTACCAAATTGGCCAACAAGCATTTGGCCTCGCGGGTTGGTAATGACGTTGAACTCATCCTGCTGCTCTCGAATCGCTGGCGACATACTGCAACGCAGCATCATCTTGTCCATTTCACCGCGAATGGAGGCCAGGGCGGAGGAGACGAGAGTTGGGATGAGTGGCGTTTCGCGAACTAATTTCACCGCAGAGTCCTCCGTGTGTTTCATAGAAACAGGTGGCTTTTCATCGAGCGGCCGAATCAGAATGTTGCCAATGCTATCAATTTCACCATAGTATCCAGGCAGGATCAAGGTGTTGCTGTCCATCTCGGTCACAATGCAGGGTCCAACAACACGAATACCGTGCTTGCTGATCTTCTGTCGGTCCCAAAGGGTAGCCTTCTGTGTCTGGCCCTCAACCGTGATGGGTTGCTTGCCAACAAGAGCCTCAAGGGGTGGGGTAGTCGATGCCGCCTTCTCCACCTGGGGCACCTCGATGTTTGGCGAGGCATCCTCCAGGATGACGCCCAGACGCATGAGCTCGAGTTCAAAGTCCGGCAGACAGTAGGTAAAGAGCTGCTGGTGTTGAAGGTCGAACTTCTTCCTCAGCACGTCGCTCCATGCTGTGGTATCCGAGGCCAGATCCTCAGAGTCAAGGTCAACAGTGATTGTGAGCGCTTGACCCTTGTATCGCAGGTCGACCTGGTAAGTTGGCTTCCAACCATACGGGCGAGGATCACTGCTTGACTGCTCCAGCACCTCCTGGCATGCGCTTTCCAACTGTGCGAATCTTTCCCGCACCTCCTCAGACGATGTACCTGAGACTGGTCGAATGAAGGATTCAGACTGTTCGTGACTGAGTTTCGTGGTAACATCACCTTGCGCACACAGAATACCAGGTGAAGGAGGAATAATGACAGGCCATGCACCCATGAGCTTTCCAACTGCGTTGGCATGGAGCGGCCCGGCGCCTCCAAATGTCACGAGCGCAAAGTCTCTAGGATCGTAACCCTGCTCTACTGACACCATGCGAAGCGCTCCATACATGGTCTCGTTGACGATTTTGATGATATCCTCTGCCGTTTGCGTGACGGGAATGTTCATCTGGGTAGCAATCGACTCGACGGCCTTGGTTGCAGCATCGACATCCAGGGCGAAATCGCCGCCGAGAAGAGTCTTCGGTAGGTACCCCAGGACCAGGTTGGCATCGGTGACAGTGGCCTGGCCACCTCCCTTGCCGTAGCAGGCTGGTCCCGGTTGTGCGCCCGCGCTTTCGGGTCCCACACGAAGGGTTTCAGTGATATCCATGTATGTCGCAATGGATCCACCGCCAGCTCCGACCGTCTTGATGTCGACTGCAGGGGAACGAACAGAGAGCTGGCCGACAACCGTTTCGCGCCGCAGCTGTGGCTTTCCGTCGTAGATCAAGGCGCAATCAGTAGAGGTACCGCCCATGTCGAGAGTGATCAGGTTCTTGTATGGGGTACTCCGTGCCACAGCATCGGCGACACCCTTGGCTCCTCCGGCAGGCCCAGACATCAAAATATTGACGGGGAACTCTCCCGCCAGTTTGAGGTTGGTCAGACCTCCATCGCTCTTCAGCACGCGAATAGTCTTACTTTCAAGAGCCAGCGCTTCTGACAGATTATTCAGGTATGTCTGCACCACTGGCTTCACCAGGGCATTGGTACAGGTTGTCACCGTGCGCTCATACTCTCCCACCTCTCGCAGCACATCGTTTGAGCAGATCACCGCAATGGTGGAGCCGAGCTCTTCGCGAACAATCCTGGCAACAATCCGTTCATGTGCACCATTGCTGTGAGAGTTGAGGAGAGAGATCGCCACTGCTTCGGGCTTCTGACGTGCCAAAATCTTGAGGTCTTCTCGCAAGGTCTCGACATCGACATCCGTCACGGGCTCTCCATCGACGGACATGCGCTCTTTGCATTGTACCACCCGCTCCAGCGGCACAACAGGCTCAGGAGGATTGTAGTAGAGCCAAGCGCCCAGTCCACCAGGAATCTGGGAACGCCGTACCGCTAGTATGTCCTTGTGTCCGGCTGTGACTACTAAAGCAGTGCGTGCTCCTTTGCCTTCTAATACCGCATTGGTTGCTGTGGTTGTCCCATGATGGATCAAATCGAATTCGCCCTTCCAGTCATACTTCTCTGCCAGAAGCTTTCGGACTTTGGCAATCCCATCCAGGATACCAATGCTTTGGTCGGGGATCGTCGTGGGGACTTTCGCTCTTACTGTCTGGCCGTGGGGGGTGAAGACACAGACATCGGTGAAGGTGCCACCAACATCAACACCGAGCTGAAAGCCTTTTTTTAATTCCGAATGTGGCATGGCGGGTTTGAGCGACGTTTACTTTTTCATGTAGAGGCAGGAAGGAAGAAAGTGACGATGGGCTTAATTGGAATGTCGTGGGGTGAGAGATTTCTGCCACGTCTCCCTTGAAGATACGCGATTTCTGGAGGGGTTTTACCGCCGATCAAATAGTTTCTAGGGGGGTAAAGACATGTGGGCCGATTGTGGTGGTGTTGTCCATCAGTACATGTACTCCGCATATCCTAGGCCCCAGAGGAGACGGGTGATAAGCTGGAGAAGGACGAGTGGACCCACGAATTGGGGCTAAAACGTATCAGCCCAGTGACCAGGGCTTGCGGGTGCCATCCCATTGGCGTTTGAGCCTCTTATGCTGGTGATCATCTATCTGTGGCGGGGTCTTGAGTTGGAGACAGCACAGCATCAGGGCCTCCAATCTGTTTCCGGTTGTGGATATCACCGATGCGCTCGCGATGCTGCGGCCAGAACGCTGGGGTCGTGTGCCAACGCCGGTAGATGCGTTCCTCGATCGATTCCATATCTATACTACAGTTTTTCTCGAGAGATCTGACCGGCTATGAGGCATTTTGGATGAGCCAAGCTGGTCGTTATCAAGTCATCCGCATGATCCCGCCGGATACTCCAATGTTATCAGCATGTTTCTGGAGATCGTAGTGATAAGATATCTTTAGGCCTGGGGATTCTTGGAGAACGTCCATGACAGAGAAGTGGTGGATTGGAGAATGCCGATTAGCGTCCTGTAAGATGATCGAGAATCCGACATGCCGTTAATTCTAGCTTATCCAACATTATTCTTTCGCAGGCATAACTGTGCACGGAATTTATCGTCTTAGCTGATGGCGACTTCCACGTGGTCAGTCCATCCTCTTTCACGACGTCACATCCTCCTGGTTTCGTGATTCAATCGATTGATTTTCAGCGACCTCCGAGGGGAGATCTCCCTCAGCCTTCGTGCTTCATGTACTTTATGGGCGGGCAGGAACCGGCTCTGGACGACGAGACGACGATGGGGAAGAATTCCAGCAAAAGGAAGGCCACATGGTCCGACAAACCACGTAGCTAGACACTGCAGTTTGTCCTAATTTAGTACCCATGCTCCACGATAACCCAATGCATGTGAAATTTCTCGTCGCGGTCGACCACATTCCTTGAAGGGAGGGGCTGGCCTGATCGCTGTCGGGCCACAAATTGCGGTCGTGCGCATCATCTTGGCATAGACACCGGCCGACGGACCCGATCTGCAGCGTGGATGCCGGTCATGGTCGAAAGACAGTGGCGTCCTCACCGGACACAGTTGATGCGACGAGTGTGAGACATGAGCTGCAGACGCATGTTGATGTGCCTGAACAGGAACCAGGCCGCATCACGTGGCAGATGACTCAGCCCGGCGGCATCGTGACATCCGCAAGGAGCAAGCGAGCAACTCTAAAACATGACCGCACTGCATGCGGTCGTACAGGCGCTTTCGGGCTCGACAGAAACTGTCGCGTCCACTCATGCGGTCAGGCAAGCCGGTCCATCGCGGCTTCACGCCCAGAAGCCCCGAACGGTCCCGGAGATCGGCGCGGGATGTCCTCTCCACCGTGACAAAGGATCTCCCGCCCTAGACAGACAAGGCTTCCCTGCGTAGAAAGTCTAATCGTCCCTCCGGCCAGAACGCCGGACGGTGAGGCCGAAAGTCACGCATCACTAGTGATGCTATGCCGAGCATAACATTTAAGATTACCTTCCACGGCACAGGTTGGGATGCGGCTGCAAGGAGGCCTGGATCCGCAGCGGTGAATCAGGAATTTCGAATTTTCCCCCACAGACGTTCGATGTGACCTGTGAGAAGGCGGTAAGGTTCAAATAGATTCCCTCGTAATTGCCCGAGGGACACGAGCCGACCCATGGGGATTGGATAAGATCGGTCGTTTGTGCAAGCGTGGCTATAAAAACAGTTGGCTTCCCAGGAGATCGTCGGACACCTCCCTTGCTTCAAAGAGCACAACCGCACGACCTCTTTACGAGTCTCTCTGCTGGTCATACCCTGGGCCTGGTACACTTTGCTCTTCTCCAAATCTCGTTGCTTCGACCAGATCATACAGCTCGTCTCCCTCTCCTTCTACCGCTCACACTATGTGGGATAAACGTCAGATGTCCCTCAATGGCAAGGCTGGGCCGGTCAGAATGACGCATACAGAGTTCGTCCTATCTTCGTGTCGCAAGCTCCTCAATGCCGTGCAGAAACGTTCCAACATTGTTATCGATGGGCAGTCTCTGGATATGAGTGCCATTGTGGCGGTTGCGAAACATGGATCTTCCCCATCCCTCACCGATAATAAAGAGGTGCTGGGAAAAATGAAAGCCTGTGTCGATCTCTTGAACAACAAGTTGGCGGAAGGATCCATCGTTTACGGAGTAAATACGGGCTTTGGTGGCAGTGCTGATGTCCGAACCGACAATTACGAAGGCCTCCAGAAGGCTCTTATCCAGCACCATAATGCGGCAGTTGTCCTGCCTTCCGATCGAGGACACTCGAGTACGCCAATTCTCGACCATTTGAAAAAGCACTCAATTCCGATCCCGATCGTCAGGGCAGCCATGTTGACCCGGAGTAACTCTCTGATCCGCGGTCATTCAGCGGTCCGAGAGGATGTTATTCGCCACATTATCACTCTCATCTGTAACGATCTTACGCCCGTCGTTCCATTGCGAGGAAGTATTTCGGCCTCTGGGGATCTGACGCCCTTGGCTTATATCGCTGGAGTGTTGGAGGGTAACCCTGACATCTCGGTGGAGCGTGGCAAGACCATCATGTCTGCAGACAAGGCTTTGGCGGAAGCAAATCTCAAGCCCCTCGAGTTCCAGCCCAAGGAAGGCCTGGGCCTACTCAATGGCACCGCGTTCAGTTGCGGTGCTGGAAGTCTTGTTGTCTCTGAAGCGAACCAGCTGGCATTGCTGTCCCAGCTCACCACGGCCATGTGCACCGAGGCTCTCCTGGGCACTCGGAGGAATTTCCATCCGTTTATTGCCAACGTCAGACCGCATCCGGGACAGACCGAAGCTGCAGAGAATATCTTTGCGTTCCTTGCAGACTCCAAGTTGGCGACAAATCTACCTCCAGAGGAGGTCGGACTCGCGCAAGACCGCTATGCAATTCGTACCTCTTCACAGTGGATCGGCCCTCAGCTCGAAAACCTCAGCCTCGCCTCCCAGCAAATCCAACACGAACTCAACTCAACCACGGACAACCCGCTTTTTGATCCTACCAGCGGGGAGGTCCATCACTGTGGCAACTTCCAGGCCGCCTCGGTCACCTCCGCCTTGGAAAAGACCATGTCCGCGATGCAGAACATCGGCAAGATGGTCTTTTCTCAGTGCTCTGAAGTACTCAACCCCATGTTGAATAAGGGACTTCCTCCCAATCTCTGTGCCGACGACCCCAGTCTCTCGTTCGCATTCAAAGGTGTCGACATCAACATGGCATCTTACATCTCGGAACTTTCCTACATCGCTCACCCCGTCAGTAACCATGTCCACTCTGCAGAGATGCACAACCAAGGGATTAACTCGCTGGCGTTGATCGCTGCACGGTACGCAGCCGACACCGTGGAACTGCTCTCGTTAATGTTGGCCACGCACTTGTATGTTCTGTGTCAGGCTGTGGACTTGCGCGTCCTGCATGCCGAGTTTGAGCCACTAGCCAGACGCGAGTTCAATGCGATCACCGAAAGGGCCTGCGCTTCCATTCCCGACGACAAACTCACATCTGTCCAGTCCAAGCTGTGGGAAACCCTGATGGCACACTGGAGCAGCCACACAACCTGTAATCTGACCGAGCGCGCAGCCATCGCCGTGAACGAGACCATCGGATCTCTGTTCAAACATCTTTCTCAAAACCGCACCGACGACGCGAGTGACGACTTGGCGAGCACTGTAGAGACCTGGGAAGTTGACGTTCGCGCCGCCCTGGTGAAACACTACGATCAAACCCGGAATGCATTCTTTAAGCATCAATCCACCCGGTATTATCTTTGCGGTGCGTCACGAGTGCTGTACACCTTCATCCGAGACACTCTTTCTGTGCCAATGCACCGTGGAATCGTGGATCACCCGACTTTCGTCAACAAGGAAGGCGAGACCGGGAAGAAAGCCATTGGGTCTCACATTGGGACTGTCTACGCTGCGCTTCGACAGGGTGATTTCATGGACGTGATTATCAAGTGTTGGGAGGTGCAGGGCGTGCCGAGCTCGGAAATTGTCGGCTCGAATGGAAGACAGAATGGGATTGCCAATGGACATGTGAATGGAAGAAAACGAACCCACGATGCGCTCGAAAATGGCGAAGACATTGCTCCGAGCAAGCGGTTTGATGTTGCTCGAGCTTGATTCTTTATAAAGATGGTTTTCTCTTCGGCCTTTCCCTCCCAGTCATTTTTTCCATTGTTTGATCCGCCACGTGTCTCGGCTCACTTAAGCACGCATGTTATACGACATCACAAAAGAAACATCAACATTATCTGCATGAAGACTCATGAAGCATGAAAAATTAAGAACGAAATAAATGAATAGAAATGGAATAAGTATCGCTTCATGTTCTTTAGCTAGAAATCCACATCTTCTGAAAAGTTGATCGTACTCAGCCACCACATCAATAATATTAGCATCAGAATTTTCTCCGATCAATAACCGAAATCTCTGGCAAGCGCGATCGAAAGTTCGGTGAGTCCGTGGGATTCCGAACACTGGATCCTGTTCCTACTCAGGTCCACTTTTGATGAATCCAACAAATTGTTTTCATGGTTGTGCTGAGACTAGCGCCATGGCATTCGGATTTTGCCCTACCTGCCATTGAATTTTCCAGGCTCTATGACTATTGTTTTCTTTCATTCTCATCTCAAATATGCACGCCACCAGGGACTGTTGAGTCGGGATTCTGTACACGCGTCGATGGGGCCAACTGCCTCAAACCGGCTCCAGTGTCGCTGACATCCCAGGCGAGAACTCAAACACCTGACACACTCTTTGGTCTAAATTTCTTGTCGAATCCTGGACCGCTGTAAGCGAGATAGGATATATTAATGTCTCTGGATGCGCCTATCTGATACGGCGCCACATTCGCATTGGCATTGGGTCTGGTGCTGCGCAGTCTTGGTCATGACCGGAGATAACCAATCTCCTCAGCGCATGAGGCGAGGGATTTCCGGCCTATATATATGCGTCAGAAACGTCGTACCTGAGGAAAATTATCAATCTTATCTTCATCTTGATCTTGATCTAATCTTAGTCCTCGGTCGACACGATGGTAGGGACGGAAGTGCATCCAAAGGTCGAGCTTGTTGAGTCAACACTCGCGTTTCCTAAGCAGAAACGTGAGATCGTCACCACTACTCCTCTGTCAGTGGTAGATGCGGTTGTCACGCATTATGGGCCTTGTTCAGCCGTCTGGTTTTTCAATCCCCCCACGCAGACTAAGCAGGTCGACAGAAGCTCAGTAGCAGAACTATGTGCAGAGTTGAAGACTTCCCTTGCAGTGACCCTGTCTGATTTCCCTCATTTTGCGGGCCACCTTGCTATTGTAAAACATGTCCCCAATGGCGATCATACACAACGTCTATTCCGGCTCCAGGTGGCATACGGGGCTCCCACAGATCCAGGAGTTCAGTTCGACATCGCCCGTTGCGAGGACTCTTTGGACAGTGTCGTTCCAGACGCGGAATTTCATACCCGGCGGCATTGGAGCTCTTCAAAGCTCTACACTGGGTGTTTCCTCCCAGACCAGATAAAGCTCCCCTTTATGACACTCGAGCGCCATGAGAGACCACAGTCGCCTGTCATGATCCAAGTCACCGAGTTCGCTTGTGGCAGTATCAGTGTTGGCGTGATGATCTCTCACGCACTTGCCGATGCGCGGACTTTGTCTTTGTTCATGCATCGCTGGTCATATCAGCACGCGCAACTCTTTCGTCTGGAAGATCGACCCACATTGGCTGTCGAGAAACCTGATGTTTCACCTCTCAACCCTCTCGTTTTCAACCCTCAACTTGTCGATCAATGCGCAGCAGGGGACATTGACGGCGCCTCCCCAGACCCAAAGATCCTGGACATCTCGCGGAGTCTCCCATCTATGCGATACGACTACTTTTACCCTGCACCTGATGGAGATCCGGACCGTTTTCTTCCCCCCGAGATCACCCGCGACATGCTAGTCTCACCCGGAACAAGAATGCCACATGAAGACTGGGACCAGACCATTCCACTCTCGCATGTCAAGTTACACTTCTCCGCTGAGCAGGTCAAACAGATCCAGGCGAAAGCCGGGGAAGGGGCCAGCTACCATGACGCGATCTTAGCACATGTTTGGCGGGCTGTGAATCGAGCACGGGGCTGGAGTGAGGATGATCGTGACGTCTCACTTCACATCATCTTTGGCCTACGGAAGCGGTTGGGCCTACCAAGTAACTTCCTCGGTAGTCCGATTCTCAGCACGACAATCACCACGACGGGGAAAGAGGCCAGTGGCTCTCTCTCTGTTGGAGAGATTGCGTCGAAAATCAATCAGACCTTGGGGCTTTATACGGGGGATGCTATCGGCGCACGTCTTCATGATCTTTGCTTCGAATGCTGTCCGCAACGCTTCTGGGAGGGATTTCTTGGGTCCAGACATATGATCTTTACCAGTTGGGCACATTTACACTTGTATGATGTGGATTTTGGTGGAATGCGGGGAAAAGCTCGATATGTGGATGCGAGGATGCCAGAGTCGGATGGGATGATTTGGTTGATGGAGGCTCGATCAGAGAGTTTGAATGGTTCGAAATTGGCCGGTGGGAAACCTCATTGGTGTGATAATGGTATTGATGTCTCGATGAATATTGCAGCTGAGGTGGGAGAGCGACTGAAAGCGGATCGACTCCTTTGGGATGTCGCAGGGCGTTGATATCGCTTCCTAGAAATATGAGGTTTGCTTTTGAAAAATCTCATCGCTCTCTGGTGAACCAATCTTTTTCGACGCTAGTAGTAGCGTAACTTCAAATGGATCAGAGGGTACTTGTAAGACATGACAAAATCGATTTTCTTCCTTGCACGAAGTAATCAGTTTAGGCCGGGGAGTCTTGCCGTCAGTACTGTGGGAACATGCACAGGTTCGATATCGGCACGTCCATTTACATATTGGTGTTCTACCACATTTGATCCCGAAAGTAGACTGCCATTTGACGAAAATCTCTGAGATTGACGGTTGGTGAACATTCTCACCGGCGGTAGTAAATAGCACTCGATGAGAATTGGAGAAAGGCTGTTCGAGATTCCTGGGATCTTCTTTCCGATCACAAAGAATCATGTCTCTTTTGACAGTTGTGCCACCCGTGTCTTCCGTTGAAGCTCAAGTCAGACTCGGGCTGGCGATGTTGAAGGCACGGCAAGTGGATGATATATAGTTCTGAGGTCCAGATTGAGGATATCTGTACCAACATCATATCGTCCACCAAAACAGTGCGAATGTCTCAGTAATATGATTCAACAATACATGAATGCATTATGAGCCTTTCCATGTACAAAAAATACCTAAAAATTGTGATTAGGCTGAAAAATCGGCTACAGAAATAGTCACCATCATGTTGAAAGGGTAGAAGATGACGAAAATGTGCTTGACTTATTCAACAAAATTGTATAAAAATTGATAAGGAGTAGCATCATTGGTCTAGTGGTAGAATTCATCGTTGCCATCGATGAGGCCCGTGTTCGATTCACGGATGATGCATTCTTTTTTGTGGTCTTTTTTTTACCCCTTTCATTCCCACCCCACGAGAAACGACACCACAATATGCAAGCCTCATGTTCGACCTATCCTTTGGCCAAACCGCATTTACATACACCTTCCACTTTAATTTTCAAACTCTGTTGATATGTTTAGTCAAAGGCACCGACACGGTCAACCCGCCCTGATCCATCGCCATCTCCATCACCCCAGCAGTAACATGCATGACCTGCCATGTAACACCTATTTAGTTTGCTGGTCAGGTTCAACCCGTATTGAGTTCAATTTCCACGTATCTGCTGTCCTACCCTCAGAGCCGTAAGTACATTGATTTATGGGCATCCAATCGTCGAGATCACAATGATAACCATCACAGATGGGCATCATCACTGATAACACCCCACCAGCACACTATCTGACCTGTCTGAGGTCTTGTCCAGGAGACCTGGCCAGCCCTCGACGAACTGCACCCCCCGCTGCGTGGATCTGCAAGGACCATGTAGCATGACGTACCGGCACCGTCTCTCCAGGAGCCCGGTCCGCCTGCACCGACGAGAAGATGAAGGCCGGCCCCATTCCGCTGCAGTAGGATTAGTCTCCTGGCATGCGCAACGGATACTATCTATTCTCGTCGCCCGAAATGGACGGGGGAGAGGTGAATGTGCGGGGGTGCCAAGGATCCGGGGTAGTCTGCCACCATTGGCTCGTCTGCGGCGGGGTTGAAACTCTCCTGGCAAGCCACTTGGGCATCATCCTTCCCCCGGCCAATCGTCTCCGACCGCCCCAGCAGGAATACGCAAGGTATTCGGCTCTCTCAGGAGGTGGGCGGGGATCGCAGATAGCTGGAGCTCGGGTGGATCTGGGGTATTGACCCGCCCCGTGTTTAGTTTCCCAGGAGAAGAAGCTTCGTGGGTCCCATGTCGACCGACTGCGAGGAGACCAGGGCAGAGGAGTTGATATCAGACGATCTCATCCTGATGAGAAGTGTTGGTGTCGGCCTGGGGGCTGTGAGCATTGCGCGGGGGCTGTCAACGCAGGCGGTTGGATGGAGGGTGGGAAGGTTGTCTGATTCGTACATCCTCTCTGGTTCTTGTTACATGGCTTAAAGCATATCCCTGCCCGTTATTGCAGGATCCTTGACCGTACCATACAGTCCGTCGATGGAGTGGTGTGGTCAGCCTTCCTGCTCCTGCCCCCCTGATCGGAGCCAGTTGAGATCCTGCGGTTGCCAAAGAGACTACGGAGGACGGAGGAAAGGTACCGATTTGGCTGGAAGGATGTTCTCCGATTTGATGATAGATGATGATAATAAACAGTAATCTCAAAAACCCCGGAAACTCCGTCCCTTTCATCCGTTTGGTGGCAAATGTGGTTCCAGCCATGTCAGCCGGACATGGAATGATAAAGAAAAAAAGACAAAGAAATGAATGCATATGGGGGCCGTCAAGGCCACACCCCCGCTAGATCCCCTCTACCTCCACCCGATTCAAGACGCATCATAATGTCTACTTTATAGTCGACGTAGGTATCGTAATGTGAGATAGACCGCCGCCATCGTGGTGTATGCACCGCCTCCCGCAGTGATCCAGACCGGCCGGTGGACGCTGAACGACGTCTGTACGATCTGTGCCCGTCGTCGAGACTTGTCTAACCCGCGAAGACACGGTTAGGCTGGGGAGAACGAGGATGGGGAGGAAGGGAGAAGGGGATGGTACCTGTGGTCAACAGTCGGTTCCTCCAGGTGTTGGCCTGCTGTCGGGAGTACTGTCCCACGGAGGAGCCCAGCTGCGACAAGCTCTGGAGGATCTGAGGGGCTGACATCTTGAGATGATCTGAGATGGGGGGGATAGGATTGTGTGTGAAGGACAGAGCAGAGAGATGATGGGCCTGCACAGTCTGGATGCTGGAGAGGATGCATCAAGGGGTGCTGGGTTGGACAGGCGTAATATACTTCCCTCGACCCCCGGATGCGGGGTAGTCACGAGACAGCGACAGCAGGTATCAGCAGCATAATAAGACGGAGGCAAAGGTACTTTGGTACATCGATTCTCGACCTGTCCAGAATAACCCTCGCGGCGCCATTGGGTTGCTCAGCCGGTGGCTGCCTGGGGGGTGGTGATTGGGCGGCTGCGGATCCTATCAAGCTTGCAGCACCCTCCATCCCTGGTTCCAAGGCTCTTCTCAGCGTAATCACTGTCTATCATGGCGGCGGTGGCCCGGAGATCCCCTCCCATGACTGGTCTCATGGCATGATAGGCGCAGAACTGGTGGCGTCACTCGTTTCATCGATTCCTGATACTGCATACGGAGTCGACCGCCGGTCATACCACCAAGTAGCTTCTCAATCCTAAAGAACAATGAGTCCTCTGACACCGCTAAGACGATGGATTACCCAGGACAGATCAGACGGGAAGGAGACCAATGGACTCGTGTATCGTGGCGGAGGTAGAGTTCGTGTGTCGAGAAGACTACATGTGAGGAAGAGACGCTTGTGAGAGATATTAACTGCCACCGTGAGTGGAGATCTATTATATGAATGCGCATTATGTAAAACGGACAGGTTTCATGACCTGATTCGGGGTTCAGTTATGCTGGAATGCACTTGGTGCATTAGGCGGGCGTGAGAGAAGGCGAGGTACCTCCTGAAATCACTTCCATCCTTCGTGGGCTGAGTTCAAAGAATGATCAAATAAAAAATTGATGTAGAATCTCTTTGATCGAGAAAGTCTCGTTATTTGTAGCTTCTGATTCTACAAATAAACGTGTACAAGCATCGCTTCGATAGGATCTTGATAGGTATTAATACCTCTCGAAACATTGGCTACTGCACCGACTCCCAATGTAAAGTAGCATTTCCTGCCTCTAACTTTCTTATATGATTCTTCAAAAATATCTAAAGGCTAAGACAAAGTCCCCCCTTTTTACACTGCCGCTCAGTAGGTGTCGTATAGGAGACCATCTACACCCCGCCTCCCCCGCTGGCCCCGGCTTACTGATTTGTTCAGAACATCATTGATAACAAATATACCAGATCAAAACCACTTGAATTATCTAGGAAACAACAGAACTAACCCAAGCTCCCAATTTTCGATCATGACCACTAATGGTGGTTCTGAGTATACCGACCACGTGATCAGCCATACTTCAGACATATCACTCACGTGATATCGCGATTTCTATCTTATCGGACGCACGAGACCCCGTGGTTTGTCCCAACGCCGCTTGGTGCGCAACATGTCCAACCCCCCGACCGGGCGAACATACAGGAAAACCACAGGAACTCCAGATTATGATGATCCTGTCTTCTGGGATAAAAAGTTTGCCACCGGCAAAGATGTGGGCGAGTGGTTGAACAGTGGGGATGCCCTCATCGAAGCGGTAATGCTCAACCTCCAGACCCAGCCCCCGAGGGAAGAAAAGAAACCAAAGGTGTTACACCTAGGTCCGGGTATTTCCAAGCTGGGTGCCAGATTGCGGGACGCATTTGTGACACGCGGTTGGGCGGGTAATGGCATTGTGGTACGTGCAGCACCTTGATCTTGTACCCTGATCAACGAAGTACTGACCGGGCACTTCTGGTAGAATGCCGATTTTTCCGCCGAAGCCGTTCGTCTAGGCCAAGAGGCCGAGAGAGAAAAAGACCCGTCGGAAAGAATGCACTGGATGCATGTCGACTTGCGATCGTGGAACGATGTCGTGCAACTCTCGCCGTCCGCGCCCTTCGAAATCATCCTGGATAAAAGCACCAGTGACGCGATTGCAACATCTCCTTCGGCGACATTCTCATCCTCCTCGGTGACACCCGATGTCTGCTCCACGGTCCGCACGCTGGCAGAGACACATGGCGATATTACCCTGTCTCCGGTGGAACTGCTGGCGTTACACCTTGCACCCTTAACCGAGAAAGGCGCGACATGGATAACTCTTTCATATTCGACTATGCGATTTGACCAGTTACATCGCGTGGCAGACTACTGGGAACTTGTGTCTCGAACACCAGTCAAAGCGCCTCAGGGCGAGACGTCATCGTTTGCTTATACTCCGGACGTTTTCCATTGGATATACGTCGTCCGCCGCAAGTAGACCCCTCCTCAATTTGAAAGGCCCTATAACTCTGGCAGACGGCTCAAATCGAAATGGAATAAGAAACACACTCAACGTAGCATAATATATGAGGTAACTGCTGAAAACACATGAGCACTAACGGTTGTAGCATCGCAGACAGGGACGTCGACAACTACATTCCTTCTACTTGAACAATTATTCAATCTCGTTTGACCCCTATGGACCCAATTCTCTTCGAGTGAGCGCCTTCGGATCAAAAAGAGCCTCTCATCCAGAAACGTCACCCTGGTTCCATGGCGAGATTAATCCTCGTAGTCCCAGCTAGCGATGTGAATGGGGGTTTTAGATAGGGCCAGCCTGGACGCTTCTTCTTTAAAGCATTATTTATTGCGCACCTGTCATCCCAAAGTGCGCTCTTCTGAGAAGTCCACTGAACGGAAGCTGTATATCGACGTTCTTGCCATAGGCTCCACATAGTAGCCCCAATATCACATCACTCTCAGCCTGGTCGAGTTCAATGCGAACTGTCAGAATTTTGGTTGACCCAGAGAGCTTTAAGCACGTCGCAAGATGGACGCGGACAAGACGATGCTCGCCCTCTACTCACTGGCCTATTCCCGGGTGGCTTGCGATCTACCTACCGATAAGGAGGTGCCGAGCGGTGGATGGCTGGGGTCGATAGGTGGCCAATCATAGTCCTGGATACTGTATAATGGTGCATGAGACATTAGAAAGCCTCAGTCGAATACGAGGATCGCTGTTCGAGTTTCGAACAACCGGATCATGTTCAGTGGCGAGTGCAGGTAAGAAATGAATCTATCTTTAGCAGATCCGGAAAATTGGACAATGGCGAAAAGGGTGCTGTGAGGGAGCGCAGTGGCATACCACTCAAGATCAGACTGCACAACGACTGCTTCGCTGTTGATCCACCTTGGAATTGAAACTCAGCTAAAGCTTTCATCGTCATGCTAGTAATGTAAGTAGTTGTCGAGATGATTTGCCGCCTCAAGTGTAGAATTGGCTAATATCATCAAGCCATAGACTAATCATAGTGACACGAAAATGTGGAATATTTCATGTACAATAGTGATTCATGGACTACCTAGATCTAGATACCAAAGTGGAAAGGGCTTGTAGACCTGTTGATATCAGATCCATTCGAGAAAGATAACCAACAAAACCTCCCAAAAGCAATCAATCAACACAAGATATGGATATGTCATACTTGCGTATTCTGATAGTAGAAAAAATAAGTATCCTGGGCTAGATGGCTGGTAGGAAATGTCGTACATGCCGCGGAAAGTGCTTTCTTGCTTCCTGGTGTAATTAGGGAGCGCTGGATGACTCTTACTTTTGTGGCCGTGGCAACCACTGTCTGTGTCGGTAACATGAAATCTCGCACAGGGTAGCATAGCCGGTTTCGAGACCCAATTAAAGTTTATATCAACAGGTAGCGTGTTAATGTACAATGTCATACAGCCGGGAGTGCTTGCTATCTGCGCTGCACAAGATTCGGTAATACTTTGAGCAGCCTTGGAAAACGAAGCAGTCATGAAGTAGTCTGGACCGGATTCTTGCTGTTACTATGGGACATGAAATCCTTGCAGTGATAGGGTTCAGATGCAGCCTATCGCCCGTAAAAGTACCGTCAATCCTGGAGGGTGTGACATTCAACATCTAGAACAAGGCTAGAATTTCGAATTGTTATCAAGTATTTAGTAAAATTTTATACATTCATACATCAATCTCTGATTGCAATGGTGGCATTTTCTTCATAGAACTCTTTGCCACCAACGATTGTTCCTTGGCCAAACACTCAATACTGTCGTTTCAAAAAACAAGAAAGAGATAGAGATAGAGCGAGAAAGAAACAGCAGCCTTTTTTGTTTGCCGGACGCCGATCGCAGTTATGGAAGAGGCTTGGTCGAAATTCGCATTCCCAACTGATGGTATCAACGGGGAATCATCTAATACCAGTGGAAGATTGCGAGATGCGAAAGGTAAGTGCGTGGCCAAAGATGTGTTCGACGAGACCAGCGACAATCCAGTTCCGTTTCCGATTGCCGTCGTGGGCATGGGGGTGAGGCTTCCCGGAGGCGTTAGCAGTGGTAAAGAATTCTGGGACCTTCTTGTCAATAAGCGCGACGGGCATTGTCCAGTGCCAGAAACTCGCTATAACATCGAAGGGTTCTACGATGAGAACCGAGAGGGGAGTATCCGAACGAAGCATGCATACTTCCTTCAGCACGACATAGCACAGCTAGACACAGGATTTTTTGGCATCAGCAAAATCGAGGCGGCGAAACTGGATCCGCAGCAGCGCCTTCTGCTGGAAGTGATATGGGAGTGCATGGAGAATGCAGGTCAGACCGACTGGCGCGGCAAGAATATCGGCTGTTACGTGGGGTCCTTCGGAGAAGACTGGCTCGACTTACAAGCCAAGGACACTCAGCTGCATGATCGATATCGGGTCATTAGTGCTGGAGACTTCGCCCTTTCAAATCGTATCTCATATGAATATGATTTGCAGGGGCCCAGCGTGACCGTTCGGACCGGATGTTCCTCTTCCATGGTCGGATTGCATGAAGCCTGTCAGGCTTTATATTCTGGAGAGTGCTCTTCAGCATTAGTAGCTGGCACCAGTTTGATAATGAGCCCGACCATGTCGACCACCATGTCCGATAACATGGTGATCTCTCCCAGTGGTATCTGCAGAACATTCGACGCTGCTGCTGATGGATATGGTCGCGGCGAGGCAATCAATGTGATCTATATCAAGCCACTGAACGAGGCTCTTGCAAGCGGAGATCCCATTCGAGCCATCATTCGGTCTACCGCTGTGAATTGCGATGGTAGGACTCCCAGTATTACCACGCCTGGATCAGAAGCCCAGGAGCGCCTCATACGACGCGCGTACAAACGCGCCGGAATCGACGAGGAGGACATTGGTCGGACCGCCTTTTTCGAGTGTCATGGAACAGGTACACAGGTTGGTCCTGAATGCTCACTTGTATCATTTGGTCATGACTCACTTTAGGATATAAAAGGTTGGCGACCAAGCTGAAGCATCGGTCGTCGCCAACATCTTTGGCCGGGATGGGATTTATATGGGTGCAGTATGTGGCCTGAGGCCAGAATAAGACGAACACAGGACAATGATGGCTAATACTATCGAATCACTCAAACAGGTTAAGCCGAATGTCGGCCATTCGGAAGGCGCCTCCGGAGTCACCAGCATTATCAAGTGTGTACTCGCTCTGGAGAACGACATCATCCCCCCCAATGTCCATTTCCGCGACCCCAGTCCCAAAAGTATGTGTCTCAGGTATGATTGTCACAGGTGTGGTACTGACCAGTAATTCTTCTCCAGTCCCGTTTGAGAGTGCCAAGTTACAGGTCCCTCTTGAGCCAACGCCATGGCCCACCAGTCGCCGCAAGAGAATCAGCATCAACTCTTTTGGCATTGGTGGAACAAACTCTCATGTAGGTTCACGAGGAGCTATGCAATCTACCAATTCAATGGCCATGTGCTTAGCTTCGTTCACGGTTGACTCTTCTAGGTGATTTTGGAATCCGTCTCAGAGATGACCCAAACCACTGTTGTCCAACATGAAACGAATCAAGACGACGATCATCATCTCTTAGTAGTATCTGCAAAGACCAAACAGTCTTTGAATAGCCAGGCTGATGCTATTTCGAAATACATTGAGACCAACCAACCCACGTTGAAGGACTTGGCGTATACTCTTGGCCGAAGGCGTAATCATTTACCGCATCGGGCCTTTGCGATAGCCGGCGGAGATGGCCATATCTCAACATTCGAGAAGGGCGAAGTCCACAATCCTGATGTAATATTTGTCTTCACAGGCCAAGGAGCTCAGTGGGCTACCATGGGCAAGGAGCTAATAACGAAATCCGCTCAATTCCGGGACGACATTCGAAATATGGACCAAGACTTGAAAAGCCTGAAAGCGCCGCCTGATTGGAGCATAGAAGGTACGTGTGTCTAGCGTAGGAGGATTTTGTTTTCACATTCTAACTCACCATACTAGATGAGCTTTGCAAGAGTGACGACGTCAGTCGTGTGGGTGATGCAGAATTTGCCCAACCCCTTTGCACTGCGATTCAGGTAGGGCTGGTCAACATTCTGCGCGAATGGGGAGTAAGCCCAGAATCGGTCATCGGCCATTCTAGTGGAGAAATTGCCGCTGCGTATGCGGCGGGTGCCATCTCTGCGCGACTTGCGATAATCCTATCATACTTCCGAGGACAAGCTGCAAAAAGTGTGTCTGTGCAACATTCTGGTGCAATGGCTGCGGTTGCTCTGAGCCCCAGCCAAGTACGCCCGTATCTACAGAAAGGTGTTGGCATCGCTTGCGAAAACAGCCCACAAAGTGTCACTCTTTCCGGCGACGCAGATGTGCTCGAAAACGTCGTCTCACACATACAATCGGAAGATAAGAACATCTTCTGCCGGAAACTTTCTGTAAATGTTGCTTACCATTCTTGTCACATGAAAGAAGCAAGGACCACGTATGAAGACCTAATATCGCCCTACATATCGCATAGCAACTCAATGCTACCTTTGTACTCGACCGTAACAGCAACCTGCATGACCGATCCAACCGAATTCACTGCGGACTACTGGGGGCGCAATCTACAACAGCCTGTGCTTTTCAATCCTGCTCTCCAAAGCCTCCTGAAAAGAGACAGTAGACCGAAGTTGTTCCTCGAAATTGGCCCTCATTCGGCTTTAGCAGGACCTATACGACAGATTTTCCATGGACAAACAGAGTCAAGTAAGGCATTATTCTATGCCCACACGTTGCGCCGGGAAGCAAAGCAGTGGTCCAGTCTCTTGCAAGCCGCTGGTCAATTGTTCATGCATGGTGTACCGATCCAAATCTCCGCCATGGTACCGAACGGGAATGTACTCACAGATCTTCCGCCCTATTCATGGCAGCATGAAGACCGATACTGGAGTGAGACGCGAATGGTTCACGATTGGCGATTACGCAAGGAGCCTCACCATGAACTCCTTGGTAGCCGAACCCTGGAATCAAGTGATATAGAGCCGACGTGGAGGAACATGCTCCAGCTAGTAGACGTTCCATGGCTTGGGGACCACAGAATTGGTGGCGATATAATTTTCCCGTGTGCTGGCTACATCGCTATGGTGGGCGAAGCAATTCGACAAGCAACGGGGTCGGCTGAATATTCAGTAAGAAACTTGTTTATGAGGACAGCGCTTGTTTTGGACCCGGCCAATACAACGGAACTCATCACCCATCTTCGACCAAGCAAAGTATCTGATAGCGTTGATTCTGCATGGTATGATTTCACGATATGTGCTTACCATGATAATGCGTGGAAAAAGCATTGCACTGGGCACGTGCGACCGGGATCTGACGAAGAACACGCGAAAGTTACCCCAGAGACATACAGCAGGTCGATAGTATCCAAGAAATGGTATGATGCACTTGCAAAACGCGGCCTTGAATATGGACTGCAGTTTCGTCGGCTTGAATCTATATCGGCTAGCCCATCGACACATCATGCTGCTGCTATCATCAATGACGAGGACAGCTTCTATGCCAGCCATTATGCCGTTCACCCAATCTTGATCGATCAGTGCTTGCAGTTACTCAGTGTAGCCGCGACTCATGGGATTCCTCGCCGAATGACAAGATTGTGTATCCCGTTAGCGCTTGAGGCTCTCTATGTCGGGACAGGAAGAGGAACTTTTTCGCTCAACGTATCGTGTGATACTAGCGGAGGCGCCCTGTGCGGCAGCGCTGATCTCATTTCAGAAGGTGAACTTGTGCTTTCTCTCCAGAAAGGTCTCTTCTTTGGGATTCAAGACCCAGATATTGGTAAACAAAAACTGCCAATCACGTCAACATTGCATTGGTCTCCAGATATCGATTTCCTACCTTTTGAAAGGCAACTTCCTCAGTATGGTGCCCGTATAGAAGACGGGAAAATGCTGAGCTTCATGGCCAATCTATTCATAATCGAGACATACTTCCAAACGATATCATCGACCTCTAAGGCAGAGAGCTTGCAAAAATGGCTCTCAAGAATTAGGAAAGAGTATCAATCCATGGCCAATAACGAGAAGCATCTACTACCCGAAGCGGCCGACGCATTCGCACTGACTGATGAAGAAAGGAGGGCAAAAATAGAGGAGCTAGAGACCATTACAAAAAATGCCGGATCTTTCCCAGTTTACCGACTCTTCAAACGAATCCTCGATTCTGTTCATGACGTTCTCGAGGAGCAAATCGAGCCTATTGATCTACTCATGGAAGATGGCGCACTCAAATCATTCTATGACATTCAAACGGCCGAGTTGCGTTGGGGCCAGTTCACCTCTCTTTTAGGTCACTCCAATCCTAGCATTCGGATATTGGAAGTAGGTGGAGGAACTGGCGGTGACACGGCAGTAGCCCTGAAGGGGTTGACTTCAGATGAGGGGAATTGGCTTTATTCCAAGTATAACTTCACTGATATATCTCCGGGATTCCTTGGCGAGGCCAAAGAGCGATTCAAGTCATACGGCAATATCGAGTATAATACGCTTGATATCAGCCGAGATCCCATCGAACAGGGGTTTGAAGAGGAAAGCTATGATTTGATCATTGCCTCTAACGTTATCCATGCAACCCCCAAGATTTCCGAGACCTTGAGCAATCTCAAGCGCCTTTTGGCCCCTTCTGGACGCATGTTCATGGTTGAACTTTCCTGTGTTTCACCATTGATCGATTATATCATGGGAATCCTGCCGGGCTGGTGGCTTGGTGAGGCGGATGGGCGAGTAGACCGACCATATATCACGGTGGAGGCCTGGCACAAAGCATTGGTTGATGCTGGCTTCACAGGAGTCGACGTATTCCGCCATGATAATCCAGAGCCATATCAGATCAATGCACACATAGTGACGAGACTGCCGCCCACAGAATTGCCCGAGAAAGGCAGCGTTGACTTGTTATACCATACTCAGCGGACCGAATGGTCTCGCGAATTGGCCAGGGAGATTGAAACGGCTGGCCATACAGTCAGATGGTACACCTTGGACCAACCACCTCCGTCTGGCTCGAATGTCATATCCCTGATCGACTTAGAAGGCCCGTTCTTCCACAACATGAGCGAAGACAGCTTCAAAAAGTTCCAGTCTTGGATTGCTACCATGGATAATAGCCGCTTATTATGGCTGACTCGTTTTATTCAGGAGACATGCGAAGATCCAAGATATGGACTCCTGCTTGGCCTTCTCAGGAATGTACGCTGCGAAGTCACGCCGCATGTCGCATCACTCGAGCTGGACAAGATTGATCAATCTAGCTTGCGACCTGTTATACAAGTGTTTGAAAAGGTCATATCTCAGAAGGAAGGAACCGACAAAGCCCCAGAGTATGAGTTCTCGCTGAAGAATGGCATTATTCAAGTGCCTCGGTTCCACTGGTCATCATTGGACGACCAAACACGAAAACACAGCGTTCAAGGCGCGAGGTGCTTAGATATTGATTCATATGCAATGCTGGATTCCCTGGTTTGGACATGCACTGAAGTCAATGACCCGCGGCTGGCTGAGGATGATGTCGAAGTGGACATCAAATACGTGGGGCTGAATTTCCGAGTAGGTATTGAGTTCGTCATTATGTGGCTGCATACTGATTTGATTATTACATAGGACATGATGATCCTGATGGGATTCATATCATCCACAGCTGAACTTGGAATCGAAGCCAGTGGCGTTATTCGCCGAGTTGGCTCATCCGTCAAGTCTCTTCGAGTTGGCGATAGAGTCATGGTTGCGGGGATCGGCCTAGCATGTACTCGAAAGGTCATTCCATCCAGCCATTGCTTGCTGGTTCCTGCTGAGCTGTCTTTGGAAGATGCTGCAACCGTTATATGCGTCTTCGCAACAGTGATATACTCGCTCTTGAGCGTAGCAAACCTCCAAAAAGGCCAGTCTGTCTTGATCCATTCCACCTGCGGTGGGGTTGGGTTAGCAGCAATCCAAGTCTGTCAGATGAAGGAAGCCGAGATCTATGCGACAGTGGGTAATGAAGACAAAGTTCAGTATCTGATGTCCAACTTTGGGATCCCACGCGACCGTATATTTGATTCTCGGAGCCCTTCATTCCTCCCGGGCATATTGAAGGCTACTGATGGCAAAGGCATCGACATTGTCCTGAACTCGCTCTCCGGCGAACTTCTGCACGCATCGTGGAAATGCGTGGCTCCCTTGGGAAAGATGCTTGAACTGGGAAAGAGAGACTTCCTAGGACACGGAAAGTTAGACATGGATGTCTTTGCAGAAAATCGCTCATTCATTGGGGTGGATCTTCTTGGGATCATCAAGCACCGACCGGATGTGTTCCGCGAAATGAACGAGGATATAATACGTTATTTCAAGCAAGGGAAGATCAAGCCCATTCGACCAGTTCACGTGTACGATGCTATCGATGCAGAAAAGGCCTTCCGTTACATGCAGGGCGGACAACATATGGGAAAGATCGTGATTAAAATGCCCGATGATCCCTCGCAGTTGCCTTTGTCGCGTATGCATGAAACTACATCATATTTCTCCGAGGATCGATCATATCTTTTGATTGGCGGTCTTGGAGGACTGGGACGTGCCGTTGCTACTTGGATGGCTGAGAAGGGCGCAAAACATCTGATTTTCCTCTCACCGACTGGATCAGAGTCTGCGGAACGCCAGGCCTTCATTAAAAACCTTCAAAGTCAAGGATGCAATTCTGTGGTGGTTGCAGGTAGTGTGGCTAACGTCGAAGATGTGAAACGGGCCGTCGGATCTGCGAACATGCCTATAGCAGGAGTCATACAGTTGTCGATGGTTTTGAGGGTAGGTGACATTCATTGAAATTGAAGGGATATGAAGGCTAATATCTGATACCAAACAGGACCAGGGCTTGTTGAAAATGACATATGAGGAATGGCAAACCGCCTTATTGCCAAAGGTCACGGGAACCTGGAACCTCCACAATGTTCTGAAGGATGTTCCCTTGGAATTTTTCGTCCTCGTCAGCTCGATCACGGGCATATATGGATGGCCTGGGCAGGCTAACTATGGCGCCGCGAATACCTTCCTGGATGCGTTTGTGAAATATCGCCATTCACAAGGCATGGCCGCAAGTGTCATTGACTTGGGTCTGATGGCGGATATCGGGTATGTGTCAGAGGCCGCACGTACTGAAACGTTCGATATGGCTCGTTCAAATGCGTTGCAGATGCTCGAGGAGCGGCAGTTCCTGCAAGGGCTGGAGGCTGCTATTTTTGCAAAACGATTGGGCTATCCGAATCAAATCGTCGTCGGTCTTGGGACGACCAGCCTTGCACCGAAATCGGACAGCATCGGGAAGCTCAGCAAGGATCGTCGTTTCAGCATATGGAGAAATCTTCTATCCAACATAGACCGCTCTCCCGCCAGCCCCAAGGGAGATCAGTTGAGAGTTTATCTGGAGTCGGTCAAGGAAAACCCAGAGCTCCTGGATGATCCCGACACGGAAGCCAGGATCGTCATGGAGTTGGGAAAATTGATTGTTTCGTATACGTCTGGCTCGGATGAAATGTCACAAGAAGAATATGCAAACATTGTGATCGACTCGTTGATGACGTTTGAGATCCGCACTTGGTTCCGCGGTCATGCCAATATCGAAATATCGTTGGGAGAAGTCTCCAATGCGGGCACCGTCGGGGGATTAGCCAAGGTGGCGCTGAAGAAGCTTCGTGAGAAATACCGCTCCCCGAAGGCCCAAGTCGACGAACAGGAGGCGGCTCCAGAGCCAATCGAGGACGACGAGGAAAGATACAAGGATGATATCGCTCTTGGACGAACAATACGGCCCACTTCCAGCACCTTCCCGGACTGGACGTCGCCATCTGAAGGGAGGGTATTCCTCACCGGGGCGACTGGGTTCGTTGGCGTTTTCTTCTTGGAGCGCTTGATACGTTTGCCTCAGGTGAAGGAGATCACCTGTTTGGTTCGTACCACTACTGCCGAGGCCGGGTTGGCCCGACTGAAGAAGACGTTCCAGCGATTTGATCTTTCCCTCGACGCTGTCTCTCTGGCCAAGATTACCATTGCTCCCGGTGATACCACCAAGGAATGGCTGGGCCTTGGACAGGAGGTCTTTGAGCGCCTGGCGGAGCGAGCCAGCGTGATATTCCATTTTGGGGCGTACTCCAACTACGTGCTGCCTTATTCGATGCACCGAAACGCGAACGTGCTGGGGATTTTGGAAGTGCTGCGGTTCGCTAATAGGGGTCGGCTCAAGGCGATCCACTACTGCTCCAGTATTTCGGCGTGTGGATTACCGAAAGATGCGTCGGAGGAGTTCCTGGAGGATATGAGACCTCGGGTTGAGGACCAAGAGTTCAAGGAGAGTATCGGATATACCAGGAGCAAGTTTGTGGCGGAGAACATCATGTGGAATGCGATTGAGAACGGGTTCCCTATCAGCATCTACCGACCATCGGTGATCACTGGTCACTCTGAGACCGGTACCTGCAAGGAAGAGGACATGATCAACCGGCTGTTCTCCAACTGCATCCGTGCCGGGGCCTATCCACGACCCCCCGACCAGTCCTCTCAATTTGTGCCGATTGATTTTGTGTGTGCGGCCATACTGGAAATCTCCCTGCAGCCGGAAAACCTCGGCCATGCGTTCAACATCATTCAGCCGGATCAAAGCCAGACCATTACGTTTGAAGAGACCTTCCAGATTCTGAGCCAGTTCTGTCCCGCCCCGATGCGGTGCGTGTCCAGTGCGGAGTGGATTGAGAAATACTCCGAGGTCAAGGACCTGCAGGTGAAGGTCAAGTCTCAGTTGGTGACGCCTCAGTTGTCGCAGCGGGCTCTTTGGTGGGACAACTGGAACTATTCGGCCAAGTACAGTACGGAGAACCTCCGGCGTGCGCTGGCTCATCGCCCGGATATCCTGCAGCTGAAGCCCATGCCAGAGCTGTTGGAGGCGTATTACCTACACTGGACGAGCAACAATTAGGCTAGAAGATAGGAGCAGAGATTAGTAGAGATCAGCTGAGATCAGCACGAAATGCACATATGGTGGCTGCGTGGGACGCAATTCATCCAATGTAGGCTACAAACCCTTCATTATCCGGGTGATAGTGAGATCTACGCTACTCAAAGCTGTACGCCGTGGGCATTTCGCACGAGCAATCTGATAGCGCAATTTACTGGAGATAAATGTTCATTCCTTCATAGATCAGGCCTATCATATCATGTAGCAGACTAAATTCCCCCATCACCCAGTCCGGTCCGCCCCAACTCAATCCAATCAGTTCAGATAGTCTCCCTGTGTCTCGGCATGGATGACATCAAACAGCGGCTTGGCACTAAAGTATCCTGCCATGGGGGTGCCAACGGTCTTGTAGGTGAAGGCTGCATCGGCCTCATCGATCTTGATGGTGGCGCCCCCTCGTCCGGCGGCAGCCGCGTCGGCCATCAGCTGCGCATGACAGCACTTTTCCAGGCTCACGAACCAGAAGACGCATTCCTCGATGGTCTTGCCGACGGTCAGGAGCCCGTGGTTCTGTAGCAGGGCGGCCTTTTTGGGACCGAGGGCCTCGGCGATGTTCTTGCCTTCTTCTTCGGCGAGGACGACGCCGTTGAATTGTTTGTAGACGACGTGGTCCTGTTTTCCTGCTTAGTTCTTTTGCTTTCTTCGGGTATCTTGGGGGAGATAGATGTGTGTGGAGATGTATGTGTGTATGTGTGGGGGTGTGCGTGTGTGGGTGGGTGGATAGGTACAAAACCTACATCGTAGAAAGCACACGCGTCCTGCGTAATGATATCAAGCGGACGACCGAGCGCACAAAAACTCCGACCATAGATACTATGACTGTGAGCGGCACAGAGGACGTCGGGTCGGGCGGCGTGGATGGCCGAGTGGATCATGAAGGCGGCGGCGTTGAGGAGCCGACAGGGTCCGCCGGCGATGACCTCGCCGCTGTGATTGACTTGGATGAGGTCGGAGGCGTGGATCTGCGAAAAGGCCACGCCAAAGGGATTCACCCAGAAGGTGGATGGGTCGACGGGATCGCGGAGGGTGATGTGGCCGGCGACGCCTGGGGTATCTTAGTTTGGTGGTCTTTGTCTGTCTGTATGGGAATGGAACGTGTATGTGTATGGGGATGGGAATGCATGGGAATGGGATTTGGGAGGAAATGGATGAATGAGATACCCTCGTCGTAGCCATTCTTGCCGAAGATGCGAAAGGCGGCGGCCAGACGGCCCTTGAGATATTCGCGCTCTTGGTACTTGTCGTCAAAGACGGGGGGCTTGGGGAAGCCGGTCATCTTGACTTTGGCATGTTGGGAGCCGGATTCCTGAGTGGAGTGGCGGGAGGGAAGGGAGGTGGTGTCAGTGGCCGTGGGGGGAGCCATATTAGATGCAGAGAATGGAGAGATAGCGAGGATACAGAGGATATAGAGGATTGAGAGGATAGCAAGAAGAGAGAGAACAGAGGAATGTCGGAGAAATAAAGATATCAGTGGATATCCGCGCGGGGTAACTTATCGCTGGCGGAGTATAACCCGCTGGCGAAACCGAGGTTGACTGATTGAATAGGATTCTTGATTACGAGATGCTGGGACGGTCAATTCCGAACATTCTGCTTCAATTGCAGGTATATTTGATCAATTTGATCAATTCGATAGAACAGACTACACTGCACAAATCGATCCCTTCTTTACCTCTATACTCCTTCATCTGTATGCTCCCCGCCTACATGCCCCCCTCCATCTGCTGCACCGTCCCATCCGACAGACCCTCCACCCACGCGTCCTTACTCCGACAGTAGATCTCCATCCCCAGCTGTCCGCAGTGCGCCCGCCCGTCGTCGTCGAGCGTGCCGCTCTTCATGATGATAATGTGCGGCGCATCGCCCGGCTGCGACGACAGCGGCGTGCCGCAATCGCCGCAGAACTCGCGCCGCACTTTCGGTCCCCGGTCGCTGGGATCGAGGTAGACTTTGGGCGTGCCGCTGGTGTATGTCACCGATGACGCGGGTACGATCACGTTGGATGAGAAGCCCGAGCCGGTGTATCGCTTGCAGCTGGTGCAGTGGCAGAGGATGACCTGCAGGCGCGTCGTCAGTGCGAGCCCTCCTGGGTTCTTCGGAGCAGAAGCCGTACCTTGGGCGTGGGCTCGGCGTCGGGCAGATCCATGCGGTAGGTGATGGTCCGGCAGAGACAGGCGCCAGTGAGAGAGGTTGGGGCCATGGTGTTGGGGATTGTTATCTCGGGGATGGGGAGGTATACAGCATGAATGTCACGGAGGATGAGATGAGTTTCACATCGTGAAGAAGAACTACGCTACAGCCAAGATGACTAAGAGACATACCCCGCAGATAAACCGATCACACATTCATTCATCACTCGTAAAAACCGAGGTTACTCCGGCGGCCCCGGATGATCTACAGTCAGGGCGCCAGCGGTTGCGATCGCTGGACAGCCCGTCGCAGCGTCTCGAGGGTGTCAATTTGACCAGGAGCCCCGATGAACGGCTTCAAGTCGCCCTGGCACAGCGTCCCCGCGGGAGGGAGCGCCCCCGTCTGGAAGTAGTTGCGAATGGCACGGCTCGTGCAGAAGGAGGGCGCCGCCAGAGTGGTGTGCTGGGAGGGTTAGCCAGGATCGCCTCAGGATGATCAGGATAGAGGACATACCCCCTCGGAGTCTTGTCGCAGCACGACCGACCCAGGGAATCGCGCCGACATTTGCACCGCACTAGATCGCGTCAGTAGCGCTTCCTCGTAGAGACCACGTCGAGAGACCGAGACACACCTGCGCAGGGGCGTCACCGGGTCGAGAAGGTTATTCACAAACAAGAGAGGGTGCGATGTCTGTCCTGAGACGGGGCCTGCTTTCCCATCAGACCGTATTCTCTTCCTGAAGAGGCACAAGACAGAGGCATAAGACAGCGGACTCACCAGTTAGTCTCCATTTGGGCGTCACATTCCATCGCACGCAGTCCAACTCGATATGCGCCCAATAGTCGCCAATCGCCGAGCTCGTCTCGCGGAGCGACTCCCACCGCTGGGCGAAACCGGCCGCATCCAAGCCCTGAAGGTACCGGGCATCTGAGCAGAGAATCGCCACGCTGGCATCGACCTCATTCTCCCCGGGGACACGACACTCGGCCGACCACGGTCCTGCCGCGCGACACTCCGCCGACGGACACGACGGCGAGCGGAGGCCGTTCTTGAAGTCGGCAAAGGCGCGGCCATCCCCTCGGGCCATGTCCCGGGCATACCTAGCGAACAGCGGAAACGTCGCCAGCGGCTGATAGACCGCCACGCGCAGGATCGTTTTCAGATCCGTCCAGGTGACGAGTTCGGGGCCGCGGGCCTCCGTGGCCGGCACGGGGAGCGAGACGTTGTGCATCTGGCGTTCGAGCGCGTAGTACGCGGCCTTGATGGCGTCGACGCCGCCGTCGACATGGAGCGGACATGCGTCGGCCCCGACCGTGTCGCAGTAGACGGCGAAGCGGTCGAAGATGGCGTCGGCATCGACGACCGGGTTCGGTCCCGCGCCGTGATAGTATCGCTGGGCGTCGACGACCCCGTCGAGCACGATGCGTCCGACGCGCTCGGGCCAGAGGCTCGCGAAGGTGGTGCCCAGGACGGTGCCGTAGGATCGTCCCCAGTAGAGCAGTTTCTCGGCGCCGCGCTGCCACTGCGTGCGTCTGGCGATGGTCTGCGCGGCATCGTACCCGTGGAGCCGGTCGATGCGACGCTGCTCTTCCCGGCCGATCTTTTCGCGCCATTCGCCGAGTCGTTCGACCATCTCTAGCAGGTCTCGGGCGACGGGCACCGTGTTGAGATGCTCTCCCAGCGCGTCTCCGCCCTCGGCCATCGGGGTGGACAGCGCTTGCGAACAGCCGATGTTGCGCGCGACCGTGCGATCCCAGTTTCGGGCGAAGGCGTGCGGCGCGCTGCCCAGCATGCCGTCGGCTTCGCGCTGGATCTCCCAGACCTTCTGCGAGAACAGGTCCGGGAAGCAGCTAAAACCCGGGGTGGTGTTGTTCACGCCGCGCGGATCGAAGCCGATGATGTCGAAGTATCGACGCGAGCGGTCGTCGTCCTCGCTGGACGGATCGTCCTCGGCGTCGGCGACGGTCTGCAGGTCATGTCCGGATCGAAGGACCTGGGCGACGCCGGATCCTCCTGGACCTCCGGGGTTGATCAGGATGGCGCCTCCATAGCGAGGATCTGTGACGGGGACTTGGGCGGGCAGACGCGTCAGGGCGATGGCGACGGTTGGGCCGGCGGGGTCGACGCGATGATAGTCCATGGGGACTGCGAGACGGGCGCATTGGAAGCCATCGAAGCACTCGTGAAACTGGAGGGAGGCCGAGGGCGTGATCTAGGGAGAGCAGAGGTCGGTCGCGTTAGCCCGGGGGGTGTATGTCGGATCTTCACAGCGCGGTCGACGGAGACTCCGTACCTGGTTCCAGGCAAAGTCGTCGACGACGACATGCGGCTGGTCCTGGAGATGCCCGCAGGGAGCGTATCGCGTCCACCAGACGGGCGCGGCGAGGACGATCAACGCCAGCACCAGTCCCAGGGGACGAACCACTCCCTTCCGGGGATACCGGACAGGACGGTCCACCCGACGAGGCCGTTTCAAGGGGTCCATCGGACCAGCAGTTGTGATGATGTCTCGGTCGCAGTCCAGCGACTCCACCAGCCAGCAGTGGAGAGCAGGAGTCCCGATGAATGGAGGAGAACCAGTCAGTATACAACCGCCGGCCGGTCCGTCGAGCGGAGCGCGATTCTACCAGGACTCCAAAGAAATACGATCGCAGGGACCTCTGCCCTCCCTGGCCGGCTGCACGAATGGGGCTGGGGGGATTTTGCATGATAAGCCCTGGCGATGATAGGGTTGCGATGCGCCAGCCACGCTGAGCCCGAGAATGGATCAGCCCGGCGGAGCAGCGCGATTGGACTCGACAAAGTTTGCTGCATGCATGTGTGGACTGAAGCAAGCATCATTGACCGTCTGCTTTATCCGGTTTCTCTGACTGGCCTTGCGTGGTGCGGAGATATGTCTCATAGAGAGGGCATCCTGTGTCTACTGCCTGCTGCCATTAGCTACCAGCTACCAGCTGCTGGGGGAATAGGTTGGCAAACTGTGAGAAAGAGAAAGGATAGATCAGATGAGTTCGGAGCGCTCAAATAGGTGCCATCTAGTATGGACCGCTGTTCATGGCCGTCCTGGGAACCAGAGGTGGATGCTGCAGCATCAATTAGGGCTGGCACACAGCTAACCCTAAGATGCGTTGAAGACATTCCCATCCTCGTACTCCAGTGTAGACCAGCATCAGACTGATACCGACGCCTCCATGATGCGAACACTATGCCTCCATTCAATCACATAACAATACCCCTGGCGGAGTCTTTTTCCACCGTCGCATTGTAGATGGAGCCCCGACTACCGGGATCCGTGGGTCGCTGCCAAAGTCCCTAAGTTGCTCCACTGCCAGGGCCGGCATGATCGCTGAAGAAAATAAATGTCACCCTCGTCCAATCCAGCTCGTTCACCAGCACGACGTCCCTGTCCGGGGCGATCCTCGGTCGTGGGGGAGGGCAGAGCGAGGGATCCATGGTCGTGTCGATCGTCCCCTGTGGGCGCCCCTCACTAGTGCTACTGGGTCCAGTCGGACTCAATACTCTGTCGAGCCTGGCGACGACGATACGTAATCGTCGTGGATTCTCCGGCGAAATCGCAAATCTTACCGGTTCGTCGTTAGTCGTGCGCGATGGAAGCGAGTCCGTCGATCGCTGCGTCGACGCGGCGTCCGTTCGTCCATCCTGCGTCTTCTCTCCACCATCTCGTGTTGCTGAACGGATCGGCTGACAGCGTGCGCCGTCTTGGCTCTTTTCCCCTCTTTGGCGAGGGTGTGGCTGTCGAGGTGGTCTCGTCTGCGCGGTTTCTTTCTTACCATCATCGTCGGCCCCGGCCATATCATGCGTGCCTGGCGGGATATTCTCCCCTCGTGGGGGAGAAAGGGCGAGAGTCGAGAGGACGGTCTGGAGACGTCGTCGACCGAGTATGAGGAAAAATTCCCCGATATCGAAGTCCGCATGGATGAGCCTGACCCGTTGGCGGACAAGTCCCTGGGCGTGGCGAAGATTGAGGCCGTTGAGGCCGTGGGAGGTCGTAAAGGCCGATATTTTCTGTATGCTGGGTAGGTCCATCATTGTCCATCCTGCTCGCGGTCTCTTGCAATAGACTGACCCTGGAATAGCCTGGTCATGATCATGGTCATCTAGTAAGTGTGCCCTCCCCGGGGGTCGGATACTGGACTTCATCCTCACCACCCCAGCGAACTGGACAATTCCACCGTGGGCACCTATCGCAACTTTGCCACGTCGGATTTCGACCAGCTGCCCATGCTGGCGACGCTCAACACCGCCGCCAGCATCATCACGGCCGTGTGTAAGCCCCCCATCGCCAAGGTGTCGGACGTGCTGGGCCGCGCCGAAGCCTACATCTTCACCCTCCTCTGCTACATCCTCTCGTACGTGCTGTGCGCCTCGTCCCAGTCCTTCAACACCTACGCCGGCGGCTACGTGCTCTACTCCGTCGGCGGCGCCGGCACCGCCATCCTCAACTCCACCGTCGTCTCGGACCTGTCGTCCATGCGCTGGCGCGGCTTCGTCTACAACATCCTCTACGTGCCTTTCCTCATCACCCCGTGGATCTCGGCCTTCATCGTCGAGAGCGTCGTCAACGGCATCGGCTGGCGCTGGGGCATCGGCATGTTCGCCATCCTCATGCCCTTTGGCGCCAGCGGCATCATCGTCACCCTGCTCGTCTTCCAGACCCGCGCCAAACGCGCCGGCCTCATCCTCACCGAGCGGCTCAGCCTCGTCGGCTTCTGCTCCCGCATCGATCTCGGCGGCATCTCCCTGCTCAGTGGCGGCTTTGCCCTGCTCCTCATCCCCATCACCATGGCCGCCATCACCCCGAGCCGCTGGCAGACCGTCTGGGTCGACGTGCTGATCGCCCTGGGCGTCGTCGTGCTCGTCGCCCTCTATCCCTACGAGAAGTACCTCGCCCGACACCCCGTCGTGCCCGTGCGGTACTTCCGCACCCTGTCTGTGGTCGTCGCGGCCGCCCTCGCCTGCATCGATAACATCGGCTTCGGCGCCACCCACACCTACCTGTACGTCTGGTCGATGGTCTCGCATAACTTCTCCGCCCGGGATGCCCAGTTCCTCAACTACAGCAATGGCGTCATGCAGGCGCTCGTCGGCATGGCCGCCGGCTTGCTCATGTATCGCACCCGCTCGTACAAGTGGATTGGCGTGGCCGGCGCGGTCATCCGGCTGATCGGCTATGGCGTGATGGTGCGGTTGCGCACCAACGAGAGCTCCGTCGCCGAGCTGTTCATCGTCCAGCTCGTGCAGGGCATGGGCAGCGGCATCATCGAGACCATCGTCATTGTGGCGGCCCAGATCTCGGTCTCGCATGCCGAGCTCGCCCAGGTGACCTCGTTGATCATGCTGGGGTCGTTCCTGGGCAATGGCATCGGCTCGGCCATCGCCGGAGGGATCTATACGGGGGAACTGCGAGCCCGGCTGCGACTGCACATGGGGGATCGGGCGGATGAGGCCATGGTGCAGTCGCTGTTTCAGTCGATCACGAATACCTTGCCCGAGTGGGGGACTGCGGAGCGTACTGCGGTCAGTCAGGCGTATTCGGATGTCATGGGGTGGGTTCTTCTCCTCTTCTGAGTTCTTTTCTGAGTTGTGTTGGTGGATGATGGGTACTAATGCGAGGGACAGGTATATCACGATCGCTGCGCTGGCCTTCTCCGTCCCGGTGGTGATTCTCGCCTTGGTCCTCCCCGACAAGAGACTGGGGTATGTTGCGATGTTATTATCATCTGTCTGATTGCATATTGACTAACGTTTCTCCAGGGATGGACACAACCTGGTCCAGCCAACCAATTCCGAGTTGACAGATGAAAAGCACCGACAGCAATGAGTGAGGGAAGGAATGATGATGACATGATGTGGTATGATTATGATTAGTCTCCGGATGCCCAGTTCTGGTAGGATAAGCCGGTGTCCGCTTTGTAGATACATATCAACTAGCAGCAAAAATCAGATCCTCTGCAGAATGTCATCCCATGATCAAGAAATCACTGTCTCAGGCCTTGCTTTACCTCCCCGGCGAGCCAATCAAACAGACAAACTTCCTCTCGGGCGTATCATCCAGCGCATTCTGCACCAGATTCCACAAGTTCAAATCATACGCCAGTCCAATATGACCGACCGGGTCGAGCGGACACGCATCCTGCACCCAGACATTGCGCACGCCGTCCTCATGCACAAACGACGTGCTCACCGGCGTGACCATCTCATCGTACTTGGACGCGATCACCGTCAGCGAGTTGCCGGGCTGTACAATCGGCGTCCCATCGTTCAGCCGCGTGATGGCGTCCCCGTCAGTGCCGAGGTCATCGCACGCCGTGCAGCCCACGGTATCCAAGATCGTGCCGACCAACTCGCGCGACGTCGTCCCCAGCAGGTATGCGAGTTTGTAGAGACCGCCGAACGTCGTGCCCCGGGTGGGAGGCGCAATGGCCACCGTCTTGTCGACGAGTGCGGCGATTCCTTCTTCAAATTTCGGCACGTAGAGCGTTTGGAACGCGCCTTCGGAATGTCCGACGAGGTCGACTTTGTCGGCGCCGGTCTTGTCGATGACCTCGCGGATGTAGGCGGCGATTTCTCCAGCCGACTCGGCGATCGGTTTTAACCCGCCCACCAACGGAAAGACGCTGTATTCGCCGTAGGTTTGCGCATAGGTGCAGTAGCCATGTGCTTGGAGCCAACCTTGTAGCACGTTCAAGTCCTCGTACCAGGTCGCGCCGAGGCCGTGGAGGAGGATGACCGGGTTGGGGTGAGTGTCGCTGCGGCAGGAGAAGTCGTTGATTCCGAGCGCGAGGGCGGAGGAGAGGAACGCCGTGCTGGCGAGGAGATTGCGTAGCTGCATGGTGGGTGTTGACAGTCCCGAGGAAATGTCGCAGATCGCGGCCAATGGAGGTGCAGCTGGTTTCTTGCCTTCAGCGTTTCGCTTCAATTGAATCCCTTGTGGCGGAAGCAGAATATGCGGACGACAAAGACCGAAAGAAAATCCCCGGGGTTGAGCTGAGGTTTAAAGCTGTTGGTTCGGCGGGGGCCGCCATGACTCGAGAGCAACAACATCGTGGTGCGTTCGGACGTGGGCGCGATGATCGCGCCAGGCACCGGTGGGGATTGGTGGTGGCAGTGGAGTTGGATCCTCCTAAGCTCACTAGTGCTGCCACTATTCTGCGCACGTCCGAGCTGAGCTGAGATCGAGGGATGGTTTCCTCGGCCCCTGTCCACTAGCAGCTCCAGCTGGTGATTGAACTCTGTCCTGATAGGAGAGCGTACGTTCCCTGCACGCAGTAGTCCGGAGTCGTCCTTGCTGTCAGGAGGGCGCCACTTTCCCCTGTGTAAGCTGAGTCGGTCCCAAGAATGCCCCCGGATTTGATTTAAGACCGTGAAAAATCGAGAGTTCCGACATATCGACCATTGCTTGTATACTTATCGCTGAATTTATCTCCGAGTCACGGCCAATGTTGAATGTCCGAAAAATATGACGCGTCTCTTCCTGCGGATGGATTTCCGTCGCAATTAAACACGAGGCGGCGCGTAAGGTGATTTCGATGTTACTCTGTACCAGGGTGTGATTGCTAGTCGCGGAGATTACTCCGAATGGAATGAAAATTCCCGAATTGGCCTTGTTGGTGTCTATGTGCACGTTAACCCGCCTCAAAATACCAATGCGTACGCCGAAGTCTCCCGGTTTATACCCCATTATCATTACACCCGTAAATCATGTCGCTTTGCAGAGAGATCATGCCGTAGGATTTGCGCCACCTGACAGTGTCCGTGGAGGAGACCCCGCACGAGGGGATAACTCGGGCATGACGCTCCCCCACAGTCCCAAAGAATGTCGCTTCTCGACCAGCTTCAACACGTCGAAGATGAATTTCCGTTCGGGCCCGCCGTCTGGAAACACTTCCCAGGCCACCCGCACCGGGAACGCGAGCCGGTTGATCATGTTGCCTGGCGCAGTGAGAATGTACCACTCCAGCGTCCGACAAATCCCACAGCCCAAGGCATACTGCTCTGCCGGGCCAACACGGTCGGTCGGCCTGGTGTCGACGGATGATAGGACCAGCCGGGTTGTATAGTACAGGCACATCGTCTGCGCCAGACGGAGATCGGGATAGACGAATTTGGTCGGAGTAACGATAGCGCCGGTGCGAAGGTCTCGACATTGGAAGAGCGGAAAGCTGGCGTCTTCGGTGGCAGCCACTTCTTCAGGAGGGCCGTCGGGATAGCCATCTACCCATGTTGTCTTCCATGCAACAAGACGAGTGGTGAGATCGGCCACCCCGTTCCATAGCGACGTCTGTTTGACGGATGTTTCATGTGCGCTGAACACATTCGGGTCTACCTCGCCTTCGAGCTCATCGTATTGGGAGAGGAGGGCTGGGACCTCGACGGTCAAGTCGAGCAGATGATGCAGTATATCTTTCTTGGTCGTGCCCGCCGACCATGGCACGGTGATCCACTCCTCTCGCGCTAAGAACGACGGGGAACGCATCGCAAGGGCAGCGCCGACCTGTGACATGGTAAGTAGGGAAACGTAGTAGTTCGCTTCAACGATCGGAACATACCCAGTATGGTCGGAGCTCTGTGAATAACAAGTGCTCTACGCCATACACATGGGATTCCGGCCCGCGATGCTCAATGAGACGCACGGCGCCATGGACATGAGCTGTAAGCGACACTTGCGACGTCCGCTCGACGCTCTAATCAATCTCGTCAGCCCCCGAAGACCTTTGGATAGACTGGGAGAAAGAGATCGGATGGAAACTACCTCGAATGCCATCAATAAGATGACCGTGGCCAATGTTGATTCGGCGCGGCTGCGTTCGGGATCGTGCAGGGCTTCCTGCAGCTTTCGCAGCACCCGGGGATACAGATGCGACCCCGACATTTCAATCCGCTTGTCTTGAATGCATCGACCAAAAAAGGCCACGGAAACGGCCTCGAAGGCTTCGGTCAGGATGGGCGAGAACATGCGGATCTCCGCCGCCCGTCGTAAAGCTCCTGCCTGGCCGGACTTGACGTCGACTTCCGGACTAAACGCATCGACAAAGCGCTCGATAAATACATCCATCATGGGACGAGGTGAGTTGATGCTCGGAATGGAAGTCGATCTGCTGTCGCTGTCTTCGGAGACGCCCCGGTTGTAGATGTAGCCATGGGGTTGGCTATAGCTGGGGTAATCCAGTTGCGACCCTGCACTGTCTTCCGTCTCGGGTGTCGCATATCGGTTGAAAATCAGGTCGTCATAGGCTGTGACAGCAAATGGTCAATGTTAGTCGCGTCCTGACATCGGCTTTGGAGTGTACTGACCCTCTGTGCCTTCCCAGGGTCCCACGGACGCGGTCTCTCGGCTTAATTCTCCCCGGGTGGCCCGAATATCATTGACGATCCGATCTACAACTTCCAGCGGGGCCGAACGGATGGAGTCGAACAGGTGCTGCAATTTTGCCTGACGTCGTTGGGTTCGCCTTCGATGCTGTTGGTCTGGGAGTGCGATCAGCCGACCGTTCGGTTGGTGTGCAATCTGATAGCCCCCCGATCCACATACCGCGGTTCTCCAGTTGCGCATTCAGGGACTGGATCTCGGCACGTAGAAGCCGTATCTCCTCCGCCTGGCTGACAGGCTGGAGATCTTCATCGGGGCCACATTCGTAGACGCACTTGGACGGGTATCCGTGGGAGCAGCATGCATGACAGGGTTTGACACGGTCACACTAGGATGAATCGGGAGGGTCAATCGGGGCATCCATTGGGGGAGAGGAGGGAAAGGG